>AYEL01076488.1:0-85119 GCA_000484575.1 Olivierus martensii
AAACAAGTTAATTTCCTTGTAAGAGTAAACCTCTTTGTTTTCTTTTTTTGAAAGGAAATTTATCAAATTATATGCATATATTTTATCATCTCTTTTTTAAATGAATATATTTAAGTACACTTTGACAGCTACGGAAGACGAAATCTGGCAGCCAATAAGAGAGAGTTTGGAGAAAACATGGCGGTCGGGATCGAAATGTAAACAAAGCGATTCGTTTAGGCGCTCGGCTATCATAATAAAAACATTAAACAATATTGTGATAAATTTAAAGCATACAGGGAAGAAATTTGTCCTAAAGGTTCAGATTTTAAATATAATTAGGACTACGGCCTTCTTTACAATATCGGAGTCCCTAGAATCAGCTGTTTGCATTAGCCGGTGGCCAAATAGCTACCACCTGTTTGTAAGCGGTAGCCAAAATGGAAATTCTGGTAGCAATTGGCTACTTGGCTACCGGGTTTGTCGAGCCCTGTATAACTGAAATAAATTTTAACTAATATTAATGCCATATCAAAATTAATCCTGATAACTTAATTGCTAAAGCACCAAAGACACTTGACAGGTTAATTCTTCATATATTATAATAATAAATTTTAGAATTTGGAAATCACAGATATCAGACTCAATCATAGAAATATTCCTGATCAGACTTATCATCAAGCAACAGACCTAAAATGGCACTAGCCAAGCAAAATTTGATTGGCATAATCATATTTATAAATTAAATCTTTCAAAGATAATAATCCAATTGACCTAATTCATGTAAAAAAATATGATGCTTATAATTGAAATAAATTTTGACTAATTATTAGTCAAAGTGGCTAGTGTCATTGTGGGCCTGTGGCTTGATAAGCATAGTCAGAAATATTTCTATTGGCTGAGTCTATGATTTCCAACTTCTAAAATTTATAACAATAACATTTGAAGAATCAATCTGCCAAGTGACCTCTATGTTCTAGCAGTTAGACATTAATTAGGTGTTTAGATTGACATGTATACATATCATGAAAGTGGAACAAAAAAAGTATAAAAAGATACAATCCTGATTTAATTAGTGTAGCTATTGTGGTTTTTTTATGGTTATTTGCTGAAAATATGTGGCTCCAATGATGGGTCCTAAATTTTTCAATTGATGAAATTTTTTTAAATTATGTTTTTACAGTAGATAATTTGAACAGATTCTATTAGTAAAATTTTTGGATTATTTTTTATTGAATCTTATCAATTCTGCAGGCTATACTTTTATATTATATTAATTTTATTTCAGTTTTGAGATGAGATAATTTTATTTTTATTGATAATTAGATAAAATTTGAGAAAATCTGAATAAAAACACCCTCAGGCTATTTAAACAGACATGGCATTTTGCAGGAAATTGCAGCCAAGTCTACCTTAAGCTACATTTAGATGGTGCTACTTTTCATGCAACAAGACATGTGAGAAACAGTGTTGCAGAGTAGGAGTCAGAGTCAGAGGTTTTTGGGTGGAGTCGGAGTCGGGAGTCGAATTTTTAAACTGCCCGGAGTCAGGAGTCAGAGTCGAAAAAACAAACGACTCCGGACTCCATAAGTCCCTACTTACCTAGAGCTATATAAATTGTTTCTAACTATTTAAGGCTAATGATAGTAAGTTAAGAATAATATCAATTATCTAAATAATTTCGAAATAAATCGTTGTGCGAATTACAATAATTTAAATCTATCAGATAAACAAAGTTTTCGTAAATATACATTATTTATTGATATTTAAAGAAAACAATCAAATAAAATTTATTTCGCGCAAGGACACCTTTATAAATAAATTAGGCCCTATTGTATGAAAATAATAATAATTAATTAACTTAGACTTTACTTTTTACGATTCAAACAGGAAATTTTATATTAAATTATTTAATAACACGTTTACCTATTTTTATACCATAAAATTCAATATTTCGATTTATAAAATCCCCAAAGAATTACTTTGATCTCTTTTCTAGTTAATTTAGAGTTTAAATCCTTCCCTGCTGCTCAAGAAACAATAAATGCCAGAGTTTCACGCAATATCGTAATTCATATAGCGATTTATATCGAAATTACTTGCTTGTTAGAAGTCTATTGACTTCATACTTAGAAGTCTAATTTTTTATTACCCAGTTTCTTTTCCTGGTTCTAGTAATGAAAACAATATTTTACAAGCCTTCCTCTTTTTTAAGTTAACGAAAACTGATTTACAGAAAATTCGCTAAATTATTTAATTTAGTGAATTTCTGTACAACGTATTGTAGAATCTTTATGTAATGAAACATATCATTTATAAAACGGAAATTTTTAAATTATAGCTTATATAAATTAAAAATTTATTATCGATGTAATGTCAGCAATGTCAATTTATATTAATGCTCTAGATTTTTGTGAATACAATAAATTCGTTTTTGAAAATACAGTAATTACATTCACCGTGGTAACCGTCAATGCACTGAGAATTAGCAAAAGCTCTTATGACGTCATGTGCATATAAAACAGAGTTGCTTATATTCATACAAATAAATTGGGATGAGATCGATTAAAATTCTAACATGAAGAATTTTTTCAAATATTATTTTGTATCATCATTCAATTATTGTAATGATTCTAATTGATAAAACAGTCAAAGATGGAGGCGTAGTCCGATAGTCACGATTCAGGACCAAAGGTCACGATATATATTATTCTTTCATCTGCTTTTTCCCTTTAGGAATTGCAAAAATATATAAACATAAAAATTATAAGAAAAAAGTGGTTGTTATAGAGCAGGGGTCGGCAAACTTTTGAGATGGAAGAACCAAATCTACCTCTCAAAACAATTTAAAAATTATTCGAGAGCCATAAATATATTTTTACAAATAAGAAAAATTTGATGTTCATTCTTCAAAGGGTTAAACTTCTCAGTTTTCCCTCTATCCCTTCTCTTAAAATTAAAGAAACTTATTTATACATATAGATATTTCTTATACGGTCCAACTGTGGCTGTTGACGTTTAGATTAGTTACGAGTCGTTGCTGTCCTCGGCCCCCACCTGGGGCTGGGTTGACAGGATTTAGTCTAGTTACGAGTGTTGCTGTCCCTCGGCCCCCATCTGGGGCTGGATTGAGAGTTTTATAATAGTTACGAGTCGTTGCTGTACTCCAATGAAGAAAAAAAAAATCACAAAAAATTAAACAATATGTTCAACCATACCCTCCTCTCCCTCTGTATTTCCCCCTCCACCCTCGCTTTCTCTTCTGTTTTTAACACGATTCGCGCATCTTAGTGCCACGAAGTTTTGCAAGACCTATAAAACAAATGAAATTACCATTTTATGAATGAAATTCCTTAAAAAATTTTATAAATGACACTATGATAGTTTTATTTTCATTTTTAGGTTTACTTCAGAGCCATATGTACTACGTACCCAAAGAGTCGCACGTGGCTCCGGAGCCGCAGTTTGCCGACCCCTGTTATAGAGGACTAAATCATGATGAAATATTCTCATTAATTTTTTAATTTTTATTTTTATGAATTGTTTTACGATTAAATTATTAATGTCGATTCAAACGAAATAGGTTTACTTCAGAGCCATATGTACTACGTACCCAAAGAGTCGCACGTGGCTCCGGAGCCGCAGTTTGCCGACCCCTGTTATAGAGGACTAAATCATATGTATGAATTAATGAAATATTCTCATTAATTTTTAAATTTTTATTTTTATGAATTGTTTTACGATTAAATTATTAATGTCGATTCAAACGAAATAAGTAATAATAGCAAATTAATTATGCCGTAATTTGGTATTCAAATTAACAAATTTCTATTTTTAAATTAATATATATATATTGTGATTTATTTCCAGTGGTGATAATTATTTCAATATTTCGTCAATCTATCCGTTATCTTCCGATTATACGAACGAGATATTTTTTATGAAATGTTAAGATTTGAAATTTGCAAGCATCCAAGAAATTAATTCCTTTTGTAAGAAGTTCTCATTTCTGGGAATGGGAAAACTATACTTTTTTAGCAAGTTCATAATCAGTTCGTTTTATTTATGAGTTCATAAAAAAAACGAATTGATTATGTATTTGTACATGCAGTTGAGTCTCTATAGTCCGACACTTCCAGCAGTCCGACAATCTGCGAACCGTCGCGCAGTCCACGTGAAATTTTCATGTCACAACTTGTCGATATGCGACAGAGAGAAAATGACGTAAAACAAATTGTCAGTCGCCATTCGTTCGTTGTGCAGGCATTATAATCAGACTATTTTTTAAGTTCAGTACACTGTTTACTATATTAAAATAGTGTTTTTACTGCATCAGTGTTTGTTATTTATCTTTACATAATGTCATAAATCGGAAAAAGTTGAAAAACGAAAACATAAAACATTGACTGTGATTAAAAAGGCAGAAATAATTAAGAAACCTGACTTGGGAGAAAAGTTTAGTAATTTCACTTCGTTTCATGGTATTGGACGAGCCACTATTTATGATATTAAAAAAATCGGGATAAAATTAAGGGTTTTGTGAAAGATTTGAACAGCAAGAGCAATGATAGGAAAGTCTTAATAAACTGAACGTATTCGTTTGTATAATTCCATTTTTTATTGGACATCCAATAATCCGACAAATCTCTAAAATCTGACAAGCCCCGGAACCATATGTGTCGGATTATGGAAGACATTCTAATAGAATTATATGTTCTTTATGTATCACATATAATAGAATTAATTCTGATAGGTAAAGGATCAAGGATAATTTTATGAAATGATAGAATATGAATCCAGATAAAAATTTAAATAACTTTTTAACAACTTGAATTCACATACTCGTATGAATGAAAAAATCTCATTCATATTAGATCACTTCTTTTTTTAGCGATCGTCCAAAACATTATCTCATACAAAAATATTATTTAATTTGAATGATATTGATATTTATATTGTAGGAATCCATCAAAGGAATTTGCAGAAAATACAGTAATTCAAAAAAGATGTTTCGAATTTGATAACTTTGAATTTTCAAAAGGATTTAAAATTAATGAAGAATCTAGTAAATGAAGTTAATGAAAATAATTAAATCAAGTTAATGAAGATTGGATTCATCGATCTTCATTAACTTGTTAATTAAAAATGTAAGCGATTTTAAAATTTATTTATTTTTATATTAGATAAGGAAAATTTAACCGCTGTCTTCTAAGTGAATTTACATTTTGTAGAAAACAATAATCAAACGATCGTAATGCTATTTAGGTTTTTACTAATCGTTCTAAAAGCTGTTCTAAATGATTAGAAAATTTTTAAGTTTTAAAAATGACTAGAAATTACCCGTTAATACTGTATATAACGACAAAATCACTTCCGAACTCATGTAGGGAATCTAAGAGGGAATCGTAAAATGGCATCAGAAATATTTACTATATATCTGTGAATGGCATCCATTATTACGTTACAGCGCCATCTGCGAATTCTGTTTTTTTAGGTACTATAATTTCAATGTTTATTTCTATTCTTTAATTTTTAAATTATTAATCACAACAAATAGTTTGGGCTGTCGCAGACATTCAAAACTTAGACCTTTCTAAAGATACCCTACTTATAGAAATGGGTACAGTAGTTCAACCGAAAAAAAAAACATCCAGTCAGCCAGCCACGTTTGACTATTAATATATATGATACTAAATTCAAGTTTCCATTTTTTCTAGTCATGATATAGTTTCATAATTAAGTTGAAGAAGTTAATATTCACTAAAGATTCATTTAAAATAAATAAAAAAGTCAAAAAATTATTTATTTTTGCATTTTTAAAATAATTTATATCGTTTTTCTATGTGAATCGAAATGACAAAACTCCTATTATTAGAGCATAGCTAATATAGATAATCTCTGAAATTATTTATTTTGATAGGATTAATATAATTTAAATGTAAATGTTGTATTCTGATTTAATACACTACTTTGTTTTGACATTAAACTTATAATCAATAAATGATTAGTGTAAATAAAATTTTATTATTATTATTATTAATAAATTATCCAAAGAATAAATGACAAAATATGGGAGAAATCAAAGATTCAAATCATTGAATTTGATAAAATAAGTCAATATAGAATGAATTAAAAAAAAAATAGTTCTTAATTCAATTGTTTCAATTTTTTACGAAATTTAAGAATTTCTTTTTTGAAGGATTTTTTAAAACGTTTTAATTTTTCAGCGAATCATTTGACTTCGAATCTTATCTAGAATTTCAATAAAATGTTATTTATGGACTTGAGTTTAAAGTTTCATTTTTATATTTAGTGATATTAAAAATGTGAAAGATTTTACGAATAAATATGAAAAGTTAGATTCATATAGTTGATCGAATGCTTTAAAAATGCATTTTGAACTAGCATGTTTCATTTTTTTTTTTACTTGTCTATTTATTTATATTAGAATGATTTATTTTTTGATGTATGACTATTGATTTTCATATTTGTTGCATTTGCTGATTTGATTTGCCT
Source organism: Olivierus martensii (assembly GCA_000484575.1). NCBI lineage: Eukaryota > Metazoa > Arthropoda > Arachnida > Scorpiones > Buthidae > Olivierus > Olivierus martensii. The sequence continues at coordinate 6,496 of AYEL01076488.1, forward strand.
GGATTGCTATGAAGAATAAATACTTTAAGATAAATTTTATAGTTAATTAGAGGAATTTTTATTCAAAATTTTAAACTTTAGTTTCCTTTATGATGAAAAATAATAATTTTCATTTGAAACTAATAATTATAACTGTAGGCGCTGATAGTTGAATACGATAGCAAAAGCATCTTTTTTCCTCCTTTTTTCCTGTATTATCTTTATATTTAATAGTGCGAATATTATCTATAAATGCAAATAATCATTAATAAAAAAAAACAATTGTCTGTGACCGTCGTTTTTGTATAATTTTTCTTAAAAATCCATAAAATTATTTGGATGTTGATAACGCTTGGTCCCATAGCAAAAGTTCAAAGTTGGCTTCGCTGTTATGTCCTATTTTAATACAAGATTCAGTTTTCGTTATTTCGTTATAATAGAAATAAAAAAATTTTCATTAGTAAATATAGAAAATAAATATTTCAAAATTTATACGGTAAATTCATTAATTGCACGATAAAATATTAATTGATTTATATGAAAATTTATATATTAAAGAATTAAATCATTTAACAAAATTTATTCATAATTTTGTTTTTATTTTTAAATTTTGCTAGAGCATTTCATTTTCAGAAAAATTGTAGCTATGATTTTCTTCATATTATTAATACTGCATATACCCACTGGTATATATTATGACTGTAGAATAAATAAGAAGAATAAAGGAAATTGTCACAGATTAAACTCTTGCAGGCCACGACTCCTAAGAATTTCATCAAAAAATTCATTTTTATTATTTACATACTTTCAAAAGAATTTAATTATATATATTTTCCAGAATCATTCATTCTTCAGTAAAATACGTTATTAAATTCCTACAGAAATTATTATAAAATAAATAGCTACTGAAACAGTTAGTTTCATTTTTCATTAGGCCAAAAATTATTTTTGAAAATAACTAAAATAATACAAATATTAAAACCATTGAAATTTTTCATTTTTAAATATTTATGATTATTTGTTCACATAATTGTAAATACTTAAATTAGATTAGTTAATTAAAGATATCAGCAATTCTTAATTTGTAGCAAAATGAAAGAGTTGCGTAGGATTGAATTCAGATAGTACCAAAGTATTCATATTATTATATAATTTATATTTTTTCTTCCAAAATAAATAAGAGAACAGATTCCCCCCCACAAATTAAGCACTGGATATTAAATTATTATTTCATAAATTTATTTCTCTAGTTATAACTAAAGAATTTAATATGAAGAAATTGGATATTAGAAAGAGAAAAACGAAAAGATTGAATGTTTAACAAGTTAATATTTACTTACACTGCTAAATAATAATCTCAACTACTGTTTAAAGTATTTTCTTTAAAATAATTTATTTTTACGTATTAAAATAAAAAAAGCACTAATTTATTGAGCTAATATTGATATGCATCGGTTGTTTTTAATTGCCCGAAATTATTTTTTTCTGAAATTCTTCAGAGAAAAGTTATTTACACCGTATAAAAATCATAAATTAAAACGATATTCTACTGTTTCTGGTGGTGATATTTCGAAATTATCAACTATCTAACTAAAAGATCTATGAAGTTGAATTCAATAATTCATTTTAAAGCTTGTTTTCTCTTAATTCATTCGTTTCGGGAAACGGGAATTATCGTATTAGAATTAAATGGTTTTTTTTTTCCTTAAGTTTCATATTTTCTAAAAATTTAAAGAAAAAATTAAACCAATGATTTAACTGACTCTAACGGCTATATATCAAAATTATCAATCTAATCATTCATATTGAGAATACGTAACTTTTGGCTATAAGTCTGTAGGATTGTTGGCCATAACAAAGAAAAAGGAATTTTGTACAGAAATATATTACGAAATAGGTCCGACAATGATATTTTTGTTAAATATTTTTCTCTCAGTAGATTTTGGATACTGTAATTCATTAAAATTGTATTAGTGCAATTATAATAGGTGCTGTACTTTATTCAAAGGAATATCTCTGAATTGTTCTATTCAATTGCAAGTCACACACTGTAATTTTACAATTTTTCCTACTAAATTTATTTGCTACAGATAAATGAATCATTATTAAAATATTGATTAAATGCATTTTGTTTTATTTGCTATTTCATAAAAGTGGACAATAAAGACTTTACGGAATATTACAGTCAAACCCCGATAAGACGCCACTCTCTCTATCCGCCAAGAAATTTGGCGGGACGGATCTTCCCTATGTTAATGGAATAGCCAAACCCCGATAAGACGCTATCCACCACTAGAAACGTCTAAACAAATATTCGTTTTGGTATTGTATTTGTCATCATTAATCTGCCAGAGACTTGTAAAGTGTCTTGCATCCCGATGTTCTATAAAAGTGGACAATGAAGACTTTACGGAATATTACAGTCAAACCCCGATAAGACGCCACTCTCGCTATCCGCCAAGAAATTTGGCGGGACGGATCTTCTCTATGTTAATGGAATAGCCAAACCCCGATAAGACGCCATCCACCACTAGAAACGTCTAAACAAATATTCGTTTTGATATTGTATTTGTCATCATTAATCTGCCAGAGACTTGTAAAGTGTCTTGCATCCCGAAGTTCATCAGTATCTGTATATGCAGTATTAAAAGCTCTCTGAATTCATTTGTAACCAGCGGGTGGGAAAGATGAAGTTAACGATTAATCGTGTCTTTTTAAGCCTTGTTCATACTTAGATAAAAAGAAAATTTAAGATTGTAAAAACCAGATCGTTTCCATCGTTTATTGCGTTGAGAAAATAAAATACTGTACAGAAGCTGTGTACATTGTTTTACAGAAAACTCAAAGTAGAAAGATCGTTTCCATCATTTATTGCGTACTGAGAAAATAAAATACTGTACAGAAGCTGTGTACATTGTTTTACAGAAAACTCAAAGTAGGGGATCGGAACACTAGACGGACATGTTTTCTATATAGTACTGTACATATACGGTTCGTATACTATACTGTAAAGCAGTGTTTCTCAAACTTTTTTACTTGGCGACCCCTTTTACCAGAGAAAATATTTTCGCGATCCTGGGTATAAAGATATATAAAGCATGCGTCGTTAACTAAGACATTTCCCTTTCACAAACTCGTCGTTATCCGAGGCCGTCGTTAACCAAGATACCACTGTAATGTGTTTAACTGATGCCAGTACAGCGTGATAAAGCTTTGGTTTACCACTCTGGAGGATCTGGGTCCCATACTTCCAATTTTTCAGGAAGGGTCCGGGCCCGGCCCGTTGAACCCCATCCTTCAACCATCCGGTTGACCCCATCATGGGTGCTGGCCAGCCTGTGATGGGTTCTGTAAGTGGCCGCCGCCAGATACAGAATATCCCATGAGGATATGGCGGCTTAATATAACTAACCTAACCTAACCTGATGCCAGTATAAATTATTTATACGATACATACATTTATGGAGGAACAAATTCTGATGGTATAAGATTGAGTGATGAAGCGTCACTTTTAAATCGTTCGTGTAAAAAGTCAATTGATGCATCATTGAAGTAATATTCAATGATGCATCAATAATCAAAATAAATTTCATAAATATCAAATGAATAACTTAGTCTATATTAAGAGAATATTTCAGCGATTTGAACATCACCATTTTTTAAATGATTGCTACTAAAGGGCTAATTTATGTAGCTTAGAGTTGGCCTTTAAAGGTTAAACAATGCCATCAAATTTCATGAAAATATACTAATTAATTCAAAAATTATTAACGGGACACACACAGACATAAGAACGGACGGATAGGATGATGATCTCCTAAGCTTCCTTCTATTTCGGAAAATAAGCTATAAACGGAAGTAACATCACATTAAAAAAATTCCAGTTTTTTCGAAACTGAGTCCATTAATGCAAATTTTTCTTTCTACAGTTTGACTTATAATTTCATTCTGAATCCACTGTTTCAATTATGCTACAAAAACACTGTATACATCATATCTACTAAGAAATAAAGTATACATGTATTAATTTTTTTATTTAATTGTTCTAATATATAAATCTTTCTACAGCGATTGTTATAGATTTAGTGATAAAACAACGGATATTATAAAGGCTTACATATATTTTATATTTGTGAAATAACTAATCATTTTTGAGCCTATTCCTATTAATCCTCCTTATTAGGTATTTATTTAATAAATATAATTCGCAATTTGCATAATTTATAATTTGACAGCTGTGGGTGCAGCCCGTGGTTTCCACTGATTTTAATTATTATTTCATTTTTAAAAGAAATACAATATTTGTGTAAATATGCATTCATTTAAAATATTTAACGATATTTAAGCAAATTCCCATCAGATTTTTAAAATGTTAACAAAATAATATCAATTCTAAGAAAACCAATAGCAAATAGAAATTGCTATCTCTTCACTTATATAAATTTTAAAATATTAGATGGACAAAGTCATAAAACTGAATATGAAATTTAGGAAGGAAAATAAGTAATATCGTAACTATTGCTGTTATTTCATTGCATTTATTTCGAAGATTTATATTTCAAATAGTCTGATTCCCAAAAATTTCACATTATAGGATGAAATACTTCTTTAGATATTGAAAGATAACTACATAAATGTTTCTTGTTGACAAAAACGATGGGAACCATTTTTTGATCTCTGTTATAGTTTTTGTGAAAAACAATAAAAGTTTAGTGATGTCATATTTGGTTTTGCGTTTTTCATCGGAAAAAATAATTTGATACAATTAGTAAGCTGAGAGATTAATATTATTACTTCTTACCAATGTGTTTTATACACAATATATAAAACATTTAGTTAAACAGCAAAAGAAAATTTTCTTTGCTTATAATCGATCTGTTTAACACATAATTTGAATTGCATTACAGAAGTTCTGTATAATAGTGATGTTTTTCATCTATCTGTGAAACATTACTTACAAAATGCTTAAGTCTAAATTAATTTTTATTAAATAGTTTAAAAACTAAAAATTTCGTTATATATTTTTATATTCACTTGTAATATTTTTTAAATAAAATGTTTACGAAAATGGATTGAATGCTAGAAATACTGAGCTGAGCCAAATATATTTTATTAACTATCGATAATAAGTATTTATAAATGTGATGCAAACACAGAAAAATTTCATAATATTTTATTAAAAGAAACTATTGTTCATTGTAATGAAACAGTTTCATTAGATGAAATACTGAAAACTAATAAGATATCAGGAAAATTACAGATTAAATTATATCATCTATGTTATAAAAACACTATACCTGTATTATGTTTGAACATAAATAATGTATATTCACGAAATGCAAAAAAGTGGAGATAAGTCTACAGCTGCCATATAAGCTCGAAAAGCTTCATGAATTTCGCAAAAAATTTCACAGTATAAGCGGATATAATTAATAAATTGAAATTTGACACAAAATTAAAGTGATATTTAGACAACCACTATACCGCAAGGGATTAGCATTTCATTGGCTACTATTTTCAAACTCGAATTTCTTGAAGAATTTCATAATCTACTATGAAATTTTTACAGCACGAAACGAATACAATATAATACATTGAGTTAAAAATAATTCAAAATTTTTGAAAATTAGCATTTATTTATTTGTTAAATTCAAATTTAAATTTCTCCAAGAATTTCTTAGCACAATTTGCAACAAAATATTTTTTACAATATTTTGCACAAAATTCAGCATGAGCCGTTCACAAGCCAAATCAATTAACTCCACTTTTTGAATTTTTTTTAATTTTAGTGTCAAAACACTTGACTGACTATTAACTATTTATGTATATTAAAAATAAATTTTCTTAATAATTAGGCTTAACATCACTAAATGACAAAAATTTTTTGGCCATCGAATAATAAGTGTCATATTATGCCTAAGACATTTTTTGAATTTACCCTTCAAAGTTAGAATTATATTTTGACATCTTTTAAAATCAATGAATTGGAAAGATCAATTAAGAAACGTATATGAAAGGCGCGATACCACCTACATGAAAGTTTTGGCTAACCAGTTTTTATTCAATAAATTTTTTGGTTTTAGTCAAGTTCTTTCTTTAGTCATCTAGGTTACGACAACAAGAATTTAGTTAAGTAATTTTTAGTACAATGGTATATATTATATAATAACGGCAAGCTGTTCATTTTGTCATAAAAAATAATTAATCGGTTAGAGTTATATATGATATTAATAGAATAACGCCTTTATAAAATAAATAATTTACTACAACGTATATTAAACAAAGTAAAAGATTATTAAATTCAAAAATAAGACTCTACTGCGACCATAACTTGTTCCCCACTAGCATGGAACCGCGGCGTAAAATACGTGCGTGACTAAAGCAGCGCGGTTTTGACATTATACCGCGGTGTAAAAATCGCTACCGTCCAGTGTCTAGATCAGGGGCCTTATTCTCGAGTTATTCGTGTTACAACGCATTCGTGTTGGCAGTATCACGTGCGATAAACCGCCAACCCCGATTAACCGTCAAAATCGTTCCCAAACGGATGGTGGCGTCTTATCGGGGTTTCACTGTAATAAGTGCTTAATACAAATTAAAACCATTGACATAATTTTTTCAAATAGATGCTAAAGTACACGAAATGCGAAAATCCAAACAGTAAAGTTTCAACAAATTTTTAAGAAGCCTTGTACTTTTCAGGGCATCTACAATAATTGTAGATGCCCTGAAAAGTACAGGGCTTCTTATTTCCATATCAAACAATCTGAATTATTCAGATTGTTTGATATGGAAATAAAAAATTAATTTGTTTTATTACGATGGAATTGATAACTGATATCGGAACGTTCTCAACGAAATCAGTTTTATAGATGATGAAGATTCTTATAAAATTCGAAGATCTTAATAATAAAGGTGCTCAATGAATTTAAAACGAGAATAATTTTAGAAATTCATTGCAATAAGGTAACATCAAAGATGCTTATCAGTATTTAGAAAGAAACTATTTAACAGAAGTAATTTATTCGAACATTTAATTTGAATTAATTTTGTTAATTAAGTAAAAGTTATTTAGTTATTATGTAAAGTGAATCAAATTACTCCTTTTTCTAATGCTGCATTTATTATACTCGTAAAATTAAAAAATGTGAACTAAATTTAGGAAAAGATATACGTACTGCATTTATATTTAAATTTGATTTAATTTACTAATACTGTAACGTAAATTAATGTCGAATGCAAAATTTTGATGTTTTCGACATTTATATTTTTCACTTTATTTACAAAAATTAATTTTTTATATAATTGGAATAATGAAAAATATTATTGTTTAAATTACTTCATTCAGCTAATATTTAGTCATCATTAAAAGTGGAAGAAATTAGCGAAAATATCTTTATTGAAATTCTTCTGAATTGACAACTGAACAGTATATCACGTACAGTATCATATATATTAATAGTCAAACGTGGCTGGCTGACTGGATGTCCCTTTTTCAGTCGAACCACTGTACCGATTTCTATAAGTATGGCATCGTTAGAAAAACCTAATTTTCGGATGTCTGCTACAGTCCAAATTATTAATTGTTATTGATAATTTACAAATTAAAGAATAAAAATTAAATTGAAATTGTAGTTCCTCTAAAAAGACAAAGTCCTCAGATGGCGCTGTAACGTAATAATGGATGCCATGTTACGATTCCCTTAATGATTTTGGGATTCCCTATACGAGTTCGGAGGTATATTTCGTCGTTATATACAGTATATTAAATTAAATCATAAGATTATATTTTCGCTTATTATAATATGAGCGGGTAATTTCTAGTAACCTATATTACACAAATGTACCTTCCATTTATCTCGCTTAATATTCTTTTTATAATGTTTTTCTTGTGATTGTTTAAATCATATTTCAATTATATTTTCAAAAATCCAGATATATATATACAAGGTCAAGAAAAAAATTAGAAAATAAACTAACATTATGACAGCAGTAGAAGAATTATAAATAACATATTTATTGTAACTGTATTTATAAATAATTTTTCTACTGCTGCCTAAATTAAATTAATACTAAGCTTAGTTTATTTTTTTCTTGAACTCAGGATTTCTAAGCAGTGTTTGAATATATTTATCTATATATATATACAAGGTATTTTCAGTTTATATACATCCGACTTCGTAAATTCGACTTTATGCAATATGTTTTTCATGATTAATTTTCCCCGTATAAAACATTAATCATATACAGTACTATATGTGCAAGTTACAGTGTGAACATGCTAATTTACAATATTTAAAATTTCAAGTTACTTGTTTTATTTATATTATGTATTGTTCATTGATTTTAAGTACAGTATCATATTATTGTTACGACATCGTTTAATGTGACGTTGTCTCCCTTTTAATCAGAGAAATATGGCGCCACAATACATGTAAGTGCAACAACTATATTTTATCTAGACTAGCGAAGTTTTGATTCAGAAGTTTTTAATAAAGATTGTTTCCAAATTATATAAAATTTAAGTTACAACCCCAATTATTTAAATAAACCGGAGAATATATGTAATTGGAATCTAATATTAAAAATTTAATTAAGAAATTACTCTTTTCGATTACCTGAAAAATTTTGTTTTATAATTGAAAACAATCTTTCTTTTCTTTATTTCTTTTATATCAAATAACTATAGTAATTCTGTCAATCTAAAATTCTTTCTGTATGCATATTAAATTCGACTGAACTTACAAAGGACAGAATCATTATTGGTGTGTTAGATCACTCGGAAGAATGAGGATTGATAAAGCTGTGTTATGATTTCAAATGATTTGTTCATGTTAAATCAAAATGGACGGTTTGGGAATTATATAAAATTTTGTCGAAATCAACTTATCAAACTCAAATTTTTTTGTGTATTATAGATATACAATGCCTCACTGGGTAGCTGAAGACTAAAGTTTGATTGATTACGTTTGAGTCAATTGTATCAACTTCAGGATACAAATTAAGTTTTCTTTTAAATTATCTCTAATCGCGCACTTGTTATTAATACCATTAAACTTATTATAAATACAATACTACATATTTAATTATTATTTAATTAATGAAAATAGTGTAATTTATATTATGTTCATTCATCGTAAAATAAAATATTGGTATTATTTTATCTCGAATTTGTCTTAAATTAATAAAATTTAATTGATATATCCGCAAGGAATTTAATTATTTTTAAGTACAATTTATATGCAGACAAAATCTTTATAAATACCAAAATTGTCTCTGCATATTGATGAATTATTAAAATGCTAAAAATATGAAAATTTATTAACTGATGATGCATATATTTCAAGTACTGTATATATAATATACACTGTACATTTATAACAAAATTATGTAATCATGAAAGTAATAGCAAAATTTTGAACTGTTCATAAATTTATTCTCCAAAATAACAAAACGTTTCTAAACTTCATAATTTTAAAACTCAATTTAAAGCATTGATATATTTTAATGTACAAAAATGTTAGACAAATAGAAAAGCCTGGTTGTACACGCACAAAAATTCACTTATGATATTTTCGTGAGTAAATGTAACTGTTTCTTTCTAGAAAAGTTTTTAAGTAAATTTGGTTTTGTTGTTCGTTTATCAGTCATATCAGCGATAACGTTTAACTATTAATGACATTTGGTATAACTATAAATTGCTTTCGAATAATTCTCAAATATTGGAGGACTACAGACATCGTTACTAAAATCAGCTTCATAATTTAATAATTATTATTACGTCGATAAACGTTCTTCATTAGCATGTATTTTAATTTGATATTAATATTTAATGATAATTAAGAAAGATTTTTTTCGCGTGAAACACAATTAATTTCGAAAAGATTTATATAAAACCGATTAAAAACAAACTATTAAAGCTTCGAATGCGATGTTTTTTATCTACAGGACCGACTAATTCGGCTGCAAATCAACTTTTCATTTGTCTATCAGTGTTTTACATATTTTGGGAAAAAGATACAAACAATATTTACAATTTTTCTTATGCGAAGGAGGGTAATAAATAATAAATCTTACCTGTTTTATTCATAATATGTAGAAACATACAATATATATATCCATCAATGGGTCGGAGCTTATCCGACCTGCGTACGTCATGAAAGCAACTTTGCTTCTCTTCGATCGTTACGTGGGCGAGGTTCTGCTTTACTAACCAACCTTTTCAACTCGATATTTAGATACTACTACGGTCCAATTAGAAAATTTAATATTGGATCTATATATAAATTTATATGTATATATATATATAATTAAATAATTTCTGTTTATTCCAAAAAATATTTATAAATTTAACTTGTAAAAACGCTTAACTTTTATTGGGTGAATAATAATAATAATAATAATAATTAATGCTTATTATGATAATGAAAAAAATCATATAAATTTTAATTTTTTATTAATATAAATATTTTAAGATTAATTATAAAGTATCGTAACGATTATCTGCCCAACTGTCAGTGACTTAGTTACAAAATTACAAAAAGGAATTGCATCGTTTAGCAAATATTTATTCTTAATTTACTGTTTACATAATAAAATGCTCATTTTACTTTTTCCTGTAATCATTTCATCTCACTTTAACGAAATTGTTTACAGAACGTTGAAATTCCGCCATTATTTTCTAATTTTACTTTTGCTCGTCAATTGGAAGTAGAAGATGAACCGAGTCACGTAATGAATCGAACGAATAATAATATACCAGGCAGAAAGAAAGGTAAGTTCAAATATTTACTTCCAGTAATTACGGGGAAGATCATCATCGTGCAAAGGAAGAAAGCATAAAGGCAATTTTTCTTCTTTGAATATATAATATAAGCATTAACTCATTTATTATCTGAAAAGAAGAAATAGCATATAATCAACAAAAGGTAATATCTATCATTCATTCGCATTTATTATTTCAAAGGGAGTATTTGGAATCTTTTGTTTTTTAAAGGCAATCATGAAGTCCAATACAATAGCAGGTCAAGTTATTGTCTAAAGCGTGTGTTATAGAAAATTTCTGCTTAGAAAAGGGCATTATTATAATATATATCATTGAATTTTTTTCATTTTCCGCTCTATTAGAAAATCAAATGGAACTAGCGAGCCCTTTAATGATTAATATCATTATTTCTACCGTATACAGCATTACAGCCTACATAAAATCTATAATTTATGGAAATTACCCTTAAAAATTCATAAAAAATATTATTTTTTTTTTATTATTTTTGATAAATATTCGTTTTAAGTCAACAAAATATTAAATTAATGCAATATTTTTAAAAAAATAACTTTATTTATTTTTCATACATTCAGATAGCGTAACTATGGTTATCACCAAAATAGCGTGAACTTGACCTAAAGCTATTTATATAGATATAGTCATAAATATTTTATGTATTCCATTGTCCGATGGGTTATATCAAATTATTATTATTTCTCTCGAATAAAAAAAACAACATCTAATATTGTTTTCCAGTTCTACAAGTTCTGAGAATCTAGTTAACGTTTTATAAATTAATTTATAAAAATTTAATAAATCGTCTAGCGCACAGGAAAAAACGGAAGCACTTTATCTAATTTAAGCATCTGATCAGATAAGCGGAGCAAATCAGTTGGAATCTTCTTATAGATGATTGTAGTCGAACTAAGAGTGTATTATAGCTTCATTTTTACAAATTTATTAGCTGCTGTTGTGCAGATAATGTCAGAGTATTTTTCCTCTTCCTGCTGTTTATTTGTAATGAGGTTCACCCAAGAAAGAAGAGGTCATTTAGATTGGCAATAATATGGTTTATCATGTCCATAATATCAGTATAGCTTTTCATAGACCATACAGACTTTAGATGATAAAAATTACTGCATAAAATCTCGTTGGAATAATGAGATATTATAAAATGCTACCGTGATAAAACATTTATCTATATATTAAACCAAAGATAGATGTTAAATATAAACTGGAGGATTTCTGTAAAAACGGAGATCATAATAAAAATTTCTAATATTTTCCTATGACCTTCAGAAAAAAGAATAATAATGAGTTTCGAGACGTTAAATGTAGTAATTAAAATAAGATATAAAAATACGAATCAGATGGAGAGCCGTGCAAGACAATCTTAAGAACGAATAATCCTCCGCCCTTCTTTGTATTCAAACTCTTAAAAAGAGTTATAATTTTTTGTGCTTGGCTCTTTTCACCAATTTTCTTTTAAATGTCGTGCAGTTGTACACTTTTCTCCTTGACACATATGCTCATTTGGCGTAGGATGAACACAGCACTACCCTCGTTTGCTTCCTATAAACTTTTATTCTTCTTCACAGCATGAAGTTAAACGCGTATGACTTTCGTGTATAAAACAATTTCTAGAGATACGATTATTACTCGTTTACTTAGTTAGATTAGCTTACAGAAAAAATAAAATAAAATAAATGTACTACTTTCAGTTTTTCCTGTACCACCTAATTTAATAAGATCGCTATTAATATAGAAAAAATGATAATCTTAGATTGAAATTATAAAATATTGCGTTCAAAACAAATGATTTGTTTTTACAGTAACCATCACATTTACTCGAGGAGTGTGCGATTTTTCTCTATACGATGGAGAAGGAAATTTTACTACTTATGGATATCCTCTACCGTATAGAAACAACATGGATTGCACCTACAGAATTAAAAGAGTGGACGAATCTTGCCAAATTCAATTGACTTTCCACGATTTTGACGTGAAGAGTAAAGATGATAATTCGTGCTCCAACGACTTTCTAATAATTTCAGGAAATCGATATTGCGGGAACGAATGGAAAGGAAAAACAGGTACAGGACTATATTTACTTAAAAATATTTCAAATGTATATAAAAGGAAGAAGTTTAAAGAACGATATAAATGCGTCTTTTTTTGCAGTAATTGCTAATTTCTCTCCGGAATTAGAAGAACTCACACTTCACTTCCATACCGATTCTAGTGTTTCCGGAAGAGGATTCTGGATCGAAGCCAGAAGAATTCAGGGAACATGTGATCAAGTGACCATGCAAGGTTGGTTCCTGAATTCTATCAAATCATATTGATGATAAAATATTAAAGAATAAAAAAATAATGTTTATTTTGTATTACTTTTGTCTTTACGCAACGCATGAAAAAATATTTTGAAATTTTAAAAATTCAAGAATTTTCAAGAAAAAAATTTCTTTACTCTTCTTGCTGGGAAATTCGATTTAATTATTATGTGTGCTCAAGATAAATTATCAATTTTTAGAAATTCTGAGTATGATTAAAAGTCATTAAAAAGTTGTAAATCGATATTTTTAAAAAGCATTGAATTTTCTGAAAATTTATATCTAGCACACAATTATATTTCAGCTTTACTTGTATAAAGAGATTACCTACACGCCTCTTAAGTGGCTAAACTAATATTTATATTCTAACTACAACTGAGTTTGAATGATGGGATAGTACATCCTCGTTTATCTACTATTATGGGACGATAGCATAACGGATAAGTGCTGGATAATCCGAACCAAATTTTCAGTTATAACAAGTGCTTAAAATTATTTTCAACAAATTTACACTTTGTTTCTAATTACATTATTTCTTTTCATTTACTGACTTTTAACACCATCTAATATAATATTTTTATCAGGGAACACCTGTCTATTTATTATTGTTTTATCTTTAATAAATCTCGATCGATTTCACAAAATTATCCATTAGTTAACATGGAGTGTTGAAGAGAACACTCCACAATTAAGAGTTGAAAAATATATTATACTGAACTGGATTTAATGTGGAAAAAAATACGAATTGGCCACATAATTATTAATTAATTTTATAAATATTCTGCACTTATTTTTAAAAACGGCATTTTTCATTTCATCGTTATTGAAGTAATATCGTTTTTTGTATTGATTCTTCAAACATTGTAAATATTTATGATTGTTTGCGGTCGAATCATTCTTTTGTAATTTGTCTCAAGTTTCAAGGGAACTGAAACATAACTGCTTTCTTTATGTCCATAAAATGTTATGAAACAAAATTATTTTCTTTATACTCAGTCATATCCCTAATTATGACTCCTGGACTTATGGCGCTTCGGACTTGCGTACATTTTGAATTGGCACCATTCCTCAAAGTTTCAGTGTTTATTATGGAGTTATGGCTCTTCAGCAGCATATTTTTGAAAAAACAGAATGCTTACTTTTTCAAAATAAGGTCTATAGTATTTCTTTTAGTTATAAATGATTCATTTATGTTACTTATGCATAAAGAAAAACTTCGTCGTAAAAGTTTGTATACTGATAGAGGTAGAGGCCTCGAAACAAGTCGAAAATGTCTAATGAACATGTGGTCTAAATGGCACCATTTTCGAGTTTTATGGTATCAGTCTAGAATCTAAGATGACATAACTCTGGGGTATGCCTGGTATAAACTATATTTTTAAATTGGAAACACATAGAGGATTGTTATGTTTTCCTAATTTTCTAAACAGAACGGAATGGAATATTAAAATGTTTTGATAAATAAATGATGTTATAAACTTATAAAAATAATAAACATTAGTTTTCATTTTTTACGTTACTCGATAATATTTTTGTGATTTTTTCCTTGTTAAAATGATTTGTTACAACGTCTTTCTAGAATAGATTGCTACAATATTGTATTTTTTAAATAATACAAATTAATATCTTAATGATTTCTTTGCTAAGTTAGCACTGATTTATGAAGAATTCTGAGAATAGAGAAACATTGAGGTTTCACTTATCTTTTTTTTAAGGTTATTGTTGAAATTAATTACGTTTCAGACTACTGTTATTCTATTATCTATTAAATGACATTTATGAAGGTTATTTTCGATGTATAAGCTTCCTCGTACTCATTTTAAAAATCAATGATGTAATAAGTTGTTAGAAAATCACGTAATTTTGAAAATTTCTTTGCTTGAATTACGAAGGGATCGAATTTCTCTGAAAACATAACTAATAGATGATAATTATAACATATTAGACATATCGTATGATTATAATTTAGAATTAAAAATAGCTTTAGATTTTTCTGGTTACAAAATTCTTGTTAGGCCTCTTATTTTTTTTTTTTTATTACTGTACTGTATATATATTTTTACTCCTCATTAAAGAAGTTGATGTGATTTTTTTATAATGATCCTTTTTTTATTACTGTATATATATTTTTACTCCTCATTAAAGAAGTTGATGTGATTTTTTTATAATGATCTTTGAAATTTTCCAAAAGTACGTTTTTCATATAAAAATGTAAAATTAAAAGTGAGCTTTTATACATTAATCTATTTAAGATTTAATAATTGTAATATTTTTTATTTTATTTAAAAGTGAAATTTATATTTTGCGATTATTCTATACTTTAAGCCTTTTGATTTGAAATATTATGCTTTAAGTGCAGAATAATAATTAACTGGAGGTTAACTAAATAAATAGCCAAATTATAGCCCAAATAATTCTAGTTTTGGTAAATATTGATAGTTATTTATTTTTGCTAAAATATATATAGAATAAACTATAAAATTAATGATCCAATTAATTTGAAACCATTTTTAGCTGAAATTCGTTTTGACAGTTTGTTCTAAATTATCATCACCAGAGTTATTTGGTTTAGAATTTGACTATTTTGATTAGATGAATTTGTTTACGTTTAATTACATACTGTGCAAAGTATTAGTTGATATTTTTCCTTTCGTTCTTTGTCACATTTTAAATTTTTCTTAACGTTTTCACTCTTAACTTCAGAATATTTTATTTGCATGATATTTTTCTTTGCTTTTAAATGTATTTATTTTTATTAACGTGGAATTTTTTAAGATAAATAAATATAGTAAATAACACTTATCGCATATTTTATCATATAGAAGAAGATTCTGCGTGTGATGCCCAATACGAAGAAGAAGAATTTACTTTAAGTAGTCCAAAATATCCGATAGATTATGGAAATTTGGAAGATTGTCGTTATTTAATTAGAAGAAGAGCGGAAGATGTCTGTGGATTAGAAATAACTTTTCTTCATTTCGATCTCGAACCTAGCGACGGATGCATTTATGACTTTTTAGACGTTGGTGGAAAGAAGTTGTGCGGAACCATTTCGCCCGATGCAGTCAGTAAGTCACAGAATATTTCTTTTATATTTAAAAAAAAAAAAATTAGTACGATTGTGAATTGTTTTCCAGCAAAATTTATTATTTCGTAGGAGTATTCATGTTTAATGTTCCCGAAATGGTAATGCGTTTCAGCACTGATGATCAGACAACCAGACCTGGATTCAATATTCGTGTTAGACAAGTGACAGATTGTTCTCCCGCAACTAGTAAGAATTAAAATATTGATTCTTATTTTTTATATTCGCAAAATATATAATTTTATAGCCAAAACATTTTTTGAAAAAAAAAATTATTATTGAATAAAAAGTGTTTTTTTTCAAATTTTACACCCCCCTTTCCAATCAGGAAGATTACTAAGGGGGCTATAAAAAGTGTTTTCGTCGTCCTAGTTCTTCAATAAAGATAAAATAATAAAAAAACTTCGAATATTTTTCGTGCTATTTATGAATAATAGCGTTTATCGTCTTGAAACATGTAAAACAAAATTTATTTTTGTTATACAGATAAATTTTAGGTGGCGTTAGAAATTACACGCGAGAATTTTTTCTATTCTTTGGAATTTAATGCAATCATGCAAAATTGTAATATAATACTATACTGCATATATTATTAAAATATTTTTATATAAAAATGAATTTATTTTACAGCGATTCCCGCACAAATTTCATGCGATGTATGCACGGAACAAATTGCTGACGAAATTGTAAGTTACGATTATCCAAAAAATTATCATAACAACTTAGCTTGCAGTTATTCGGTGGATCGACACGACGATCAGTATTGTAGAGTAGAATTAGATTTTGTGGATTTTCTCTTGGATTATAGCGTCGATTGCGTAAAAGACTATTTAGAAATTAACGAAAGGAGGTATTGCGGAAGTTCTTTGAGAGGCAAAAAAAGTAAGTTTTTATTCATTCTGGATTTATTGTCTCCAGTCAATTTTTTTTTCTAAAATTTTTTACATATTTAGAATTTCTCGGATTTGATACCAACGGAAGCGTTGTGATGAACTTTAAATCTGATGGAACGATCACAAAAAAGGGTTTCCGGATAAAAATACGACAGATACCATGCCCTCGTCTTCTACCAACACAACCAGGTTTGTTAAAGTCTAAGTAGAAAAATAGCATTAAAAATAAAATTTAGAGTTTAATAAAAATGTACACAACTCTGTTTTAATTATATTTATATTTAATTTCGTTTTTTAGAAAAACAATCATGCGATCACATGTATGCTCAAGAGACATTTTATATTCAGACACCTAATTATCCTGCTGATTACAGTCGAGACATGAATTGTCGCTATGTTATTCGAAAAATTGATCACAATATTTGTCAACTGAATATTACATTCATTGCATTTGATGTGGAATACAGTCCAAACTGTGAAAGGGATTATTTGGAGATTGAAAATGAAAAATTATGTGGCGTAATATCACCGAACAGCATTAGTAAGTTGGATTATATATCAATTAAAAAAAAAAAAAAGATTATCTCTACATGAATGTAATAATATATTATGAATATACTTTAATGACATTTTTATAGACAAAATAACATAATATATTATTTTTATTTTATAATTTAATTTTATCTTAAATAATTCATGAATTTTTTAGTTGAATAGACTAAAACATAGAAACATATTATTATTAATAATAATATGTTTCTATGTATTATAATGTTGATGTATTATATTTTTCACTATAAATTTTTAAGTTTAAAATCTATAGTGGAAAATATCTTACAAACCTGAAGAATGCTTATTAACTACAAATTAAAGACATACGAAATAAAAAAAAATCAATGAGCAATGGGGGATTGAATTTCAGATGTTCTATATTGCTATTATTATTATTATTATTATAATACCGGTATTTTTCCAGATTCATATTCTTTTAATCTAATTTCTGCTTGTGCAAGTTTGGCTTCAAATTCTTCTTTCGCAGTCAAAGCTTCTTCTAATTTTTTTGTCAATTCTCCTGTGGCACGTACTTCTTCTAGTTTAGATTTTTCAATTAAATTTTCTGCAAGAATAATTAAATTATAAAAATTCCTTATTAAAAATTATAAAAAAAATTTCATAAAAATAATATTTTATTACATATTATTTTGATTTTAATATACACACTTGTCTGTGAAAATTTCATCAAGATAGATGTGAACTATTTAAATGAAATTTATGTCACAGATTATTTATATTACAAGAGATAAATGATTAGCTTTACAGAGCTTACTGTCTGTCCAGTTCAGCCATGACCATCGACGCAAGTACACGTGCGCTAACTGAACCAGTCCAGTGACAAAATAGGGATGGCAGCTTTACACATGGATGTTTTCAAACGCAAGATAACTGAAGTTGAATGGAAGTTTATTGTAATGTCGAATGCTAAATGATTAGTTTCGACGTTGGAAATAGTATATTTAACAGAACTTAATATAATATTAATTCAATAATTTTTATCTAATAAAATATAATCATTATATACATCTAGAATAAAAAATAATATATTTCGAATCAGTTGTTGAATCACTATCAGTCAATGAAATACAGAGTGGTTCACATACTACTTCTATAAATCATAACTGAAACCATTCCCACCTGTCATTATACTGACTGCGACTCTCCCTTTCGCATTTGGACTCATCACCTTAGCTAGGCCGCGGCTTTCATGGACAGACAATAGAAGATTACCTTTTACACATAGTAGCATGAAGAAATGAATGTTATGTCTCAGACAGCTATCATTATAGTATAATACAGTCCTATGCCAAGTATTATTGTTTGAGATACCACTGAATTCATGATCTCACCTCATATGCTGAAGGAATCCTAAACAGCTCCATCAGAGATATTTTGGAGGCTGAAGTAGTATCCTTCCTTCAGACAATTTGATGCCATTTTTCAACAGGACAATGCTCACCACATATGACATGGAATGTCCAGGACCTTCTCCATATGAGATAAGTACTGCTTCTTTCTTAGCCTGTACATTTGCCAGACTTGTACCCAATTAAACAAGTCTGTAATATGGTAGCACAATGATTGACCCATCAGTTGCTTTTACCAGGCACCACTGAGGAGTTCTGGACATGCACAGTCTTATCACTTATCTGTTATATGTAATCTGTGAAATAAATTTCATTTGAATAGTTCACATCTTTCCTGGTGTTGAAATTTTTATAAGCAGGAATATATTATAAAATCTGAAAAAAATATCAGTCCTTGACTTATGATGAGATTCAGTTTTGGTTGTCAGGTTGTAAATATCTTATAAGATTACTATATTATTGACTACTCATTATTATTATTATTCATTAAAGGACAATACAATAGTGAAATAAACTTATAAATAAAAAGCCATATATAAAAAAGAACATAACCAGTAAACTGTACTACAGAGCAAAGACTAATCCCAAAGTTTGTTAACTGCATCACAACCTTAACTATTTTAAGTAATTGTAAATTGACGGCATTTAAATCAAATATTATCTATATGTATATACAGGTATTTCCCATTTACACAAATAATTGATACTGAAGCTTTTTATATAAGTCAGAAAAATATTTTTTAACAAAAATTCTGAATTAAAAACTCCTAGGGCTAAGTGGATTATAATGATTGCACTTATAGAATGCTATGGCACCATAGAGTTCCTTGACTGAAAGAGAAACAATGTTGCATAAAAATATCTTATCAATAATATGATACTTAAGATTAGTGGAATTGTTCCTGTATATGGGTTTGTACAAGAGAAATACTAGACAATTGCATGATACAATACAAACCCATACACAAGAACAACCCTGGACACACCTACCATCTGTCTCATATTCGATCCCAATGCAACCACTTAAAAAAGCACTTGGAAAGAATAACTTCACATTACTATATAGTAGACTCAATACCATGTACCACATGGTAAAGAATATCAAACCCCTAACCCAACCACAAACACTCTGGGGTATATACTATACCAATATACAACAACACCCTTCAACAACATGAAATATATATAGGCAGTACAATAAGGGCTTTAGCAATTAGGCTTAAGGAACATAAAAATGATACAAGCAGCCAGATTAACAACTACATTAGCAAAAAAGGATATATGAATACAACATAGATATCTTCTGGGATTGAGCAAAAGTTGTAAAACCAGTTAACAACCTAACACAAATCAGAATAGCAGAGGCCATGGTTATCAATCATTACAGCAACAAAAAATTTTTCATACTTAATGATAATCCTCCATATAACATACCAGTGCCTTGGAATTCAAAATTGTTACTGGATCTAATTTAGGAGGACAATATAATGGATGGTATGGTCCAACAGGAAGAGAAAATCAATTTGTTCCTTTCTCTTACGAAAATCTGCTTCGATCTTCATATGTATGGAAAGTTCTTTCAAAGAGAGGAGGTTTGAACAACATAAGCAGCAATTTTCTGTCGAAATTAGAACTGAAATGCTTTGCCAAGACAAATGTCAGTAATTGTAATCCAAATGTATCTCCGTGCTTGTTTGATATATCGGCGGATCCTTGCGAGTTGGAAAATATTGCAAATTTGCGACCTAAGGTGAGACGAAATTAAACTATTTTATTTATTACTTTAAATATAACATTAGTAATATGTTATTGCGAGTGTAGTGAAAATATATGACATTATATGCAACAGTTAAATTAAGCGGTGTTCTTATTTTAAAATTTATTAAGATTAACTTTGAAAAGTAACTAAATATCTAATTTTAGCTGAACATTTTTTATTGTCTATTATATAATAATTTTAAAGAGCATAAATCAACGCATTAAGCAAACCGTTGTAGAATGATTTGCATAATATGTAAAAAGTTTATTTTTTCTATTTTCATTGTACTATAGTAATTTTTCCCAATAATATTAGCTAATTTCGGAAAGATATTTACATATTATGGACTATTCTAAGTTTCTGGAAAATGGATCTAATAAGTTAAAAGTTCAATAGAAAATGGCATTTGCCGATATGATTATATGTTATAATGGATTAGATAATTCCATTAAAACTAAACTTCGCTTATTGAAAATTACGATTTGACTATTTGAAGCAAAGATATTAATAAATAAAAAAATTGGTATAATTAAATAGCAATAGATTCTTATACAGTATTTAAAATAATTTAAATATTTTACTAATTTAAAATCTAAATTAATATTACAGTCAAACCCCTATAAGACGCCACTATCTGTTCGGCGATGATTTTGGCAACTAATCGGGGTTGGCGGTTTATCGAAAACACGTGTAGTATAGAAATGAAAATGAACTCCGTACTTCCTGATGTGAAATAAAAATAAAGATACTGATCAGGAGAGAAAAGTTTTATTATATCTGAAATAAAACTTTCCCCCCTCTCCTGATCAGTGCTCTTTATCTTTATAAAATTATATGATTTTTCAAAATTTTTTAAATTATTATTAAATTTGATTAAATTAAAGTAGTAGGTTTTTTAGTAATTTCTCTTATTATGTAATTCAAAGAAAATTTCAAAAGAAAGATTTTTCAGTTTATACATATCATGATTGATTAATTATATTTGATTTAATCTGATTATTAGTAATCTTGACAGAACAAGATAATGACTATGAAGTATATAACTTTGTTTTCTTATGCAGATTTTTTGATTATCTTATTTGATTTTTGCACTGAAATAGATGATAATTTATTTTAGAAAAAGAAAAAATTTTATTGAAAGAGATCTTTCAATTTGCTTATAATTCATCTTTGTTGATAAAAGAATTACAATAACTAAACATTAAGCTCAAAAATTAACTAAAGAACTATATATTCTTTTCTTAAAGATACTACTATATCTTTATGAAAACAATATAAAAATGTAGGGGATTGAATACAACAATAAAATTGGCTAAATAATTTGTAAACATTTTTAGAAATACTATATAAAGTCTAATCCCAAAAAGAAGCCACTATTTGTTTGGGGACAAGTTTGGTGTAACTATTAACTTCATCTCTCCCACCTGTTGGTTACAGGTAAATCCAGAGAGCTTTTAATACTGTATATGCAATACTGGTGAACTTCGGGATGTAAGACATCATACATGCCTCTGGCGGATTAATGAGGACAAATACAATATCAAAAGGAATATTTGTTTAGACATTTCTATTGGCAAATGGCCTCTTATCGGGGTTTGCCTATTTCATTAACATAGGGAAGATCCATTCTGCCAAATTTCTTGGCGGTTAGCGACAGGGTTGCAGAGTCGGAGTCGAAATTTTAAACTGTCAGGAGTTGGAGTTGGACCTTACAAATTTTAGGGAGTCAGAGTCGGATTTTTTTTAAAAGGTGGAGTCTTAGTTGGATCATTTGCCATCCAATTCTGCAACCCAGAGTCGCAGAATTGGAGATTTTTGGGTGGAGTCGGATTTTTAAATTGCCCGGAGTTGGGAGTCAGAGTCAGATCATTTGCCATCCGACTTTGCAACCCCAGTTAACGAGAGTGGTGGCTTAATGGGGGTGTCTTATCGGGGTTTGACTATATTTGCTGTTGATCCTGTTCAATAATTAAATAAATCCTTCGTTGTAAATTTGTCAAAGCTAGACTGAGAGATAGATCTATGACTAAATGGTTTCTTATTTATTCTATTTAAAATAATTTTCTTATTGTAGGAGACGCACTATGGTAGATTTTGATTTATTTCAGCGAGTTTACAAGAGCTTGTATTAAATGGCTGGCTTTTAATTTTATTCAGCCAAGCAATTTTACTTGAGTGTAAAATCCTTTCTTGACATCTTAGCAAAGATTAGTGTATGTCTGAGTAGCCATACTTTCGAAAAATCCCTAAAATATATCAAAAATTGAAAATTCTTTTTCTGCTTCTGTCCCAATTAAGCGAAAAGTTGTCCCAATTAAACGTTTAAATTATGTATTAGTTTATTAGTTTGGTTTTGGTTCTTTGAGATTTGTCCCAATTACGCGGCTGTCTCAATTAAGCGGAATCCACTGTATATCTGTGGTTGATTTGTCAGCTGATAATAATAGACTTTTATCTCCGGTGACTGTTTTTATAAACACCTACACAATGTCGCCAAGACGAACACGTGTGCAGAGGCTGTTAATTTTTTAGACGAATATGTAGAAAAGGGAGAAAAGGGGTTTGGAATCTCACAAAATTACATAGTGCATATATCTGTGGGTCGGAAGTATAGGACACTATGTCACATTTACTACATTTTACAGGAGAGCAGTTTGAAGTTGTTTTACGTTGTTCTCCCTTATGGATTTGGTGTTATTTAAAAGCACCTTAACTCCACCAATTATTGATGTAGGACATAGTGTTGTATACCTGTGGGTAGAGGACGAGAAACCCATATGATTGTGCCAATAATCTCATTTTGGCCAAAAATGGACATAGTGCCCTATATCTCCGACCCACAGATATATGTTTGTACTGTACATATTTCATTTGCTGATTTGTTAGAGTCTTTAATTATAACTACTTATAAAATTTTATAATTTATTATTTTCTTGGTAATAAAGAGCCAGATAAGAACCTAATACATATGTATCTGAGATTAGATTTAGGAATCTATAGGTACTCCGACTTACATAATTTTCGACTTATGCTATTCTTCCCGGTGTACCTATTACGTAACTCCGGGGTATTACTATATTTAATTTCATCTATAATTTTTCTGTTTTGTTCTAAAATTAAACAGTTTTGCTCAGATATCTTAGACAGATTTTGCTTTAGTCCATAGTTGTATAAGAATTCAGCTATTAAAAATCCATTCAATGGTACCAATCTTGGCTACTTTGTGAGAAATCGTTCAGCTAAAAATTCAGCTATTAAAAATCCATTCAATGGTACCAATCTTGGCTACTTTGTGAGAAATCGATTTTTCCATTGTTTTCATTTACCTCATCATGTTTACAGCAGTTAAACTCATTTACAATGTATCTATCATCTGGCTCGTAGCGGTCTTCTTTAGGTTAATATTGCAAATTTTAGATATCTATTTGGAACGATATTCTTTTGGAATTTTATAAATTTGTAATATTCATTTTTACACATTGAGGAAGGTAATTGTGATTAAATTTATTTAAACAAACAAGGAAATTTTTTATCTTTAAAAAATTGATCGCAAGAAAAAATTCATTGCAATATTTTCCTCGCATACCAACTAACAAAAAATTATAAAGCTAATCAAAATAATTAATGCTTATATATATATAAGTTGTTGAATGGATAATATTTTTAAGATTAAAAATAATCCGTTTACACTCGTAGAGTTCATTTAACTTTTCCACATATTTTATTATTTTAACGGCGACAATTTGATTGTTCGACTGAAAATGTATGAATTAATTTTTATAGTTTTCTTTAATATTATCATTTTAATACAAGGGAAAAGACCTCATATAATATTTATTTTAACTGATGACCATGTGAGTATTTACAATTTTTTTTATTTTTTATTTATGCGTTTATTTAAGATGTGAAACTATGATCTGTAAGGATTCAGAATTATATTCAAAATGAAAGATATAATTCAATATCATATTCTTAATAGGGTTGGAACGATGTCAGTTTTCACGGTTCCTTACAAATACCAACACCAAATCTTGATGTTCTAGCAGCGAATGGAGTGGTCCTAAATAATTATTATGTTCAACCTCTTTGCTCTCCTTCTCGAGCAGCTTTGCTAACTGGAAGACATCCTATCCATTTAGGTAGATAACGAAAAATATTGTATTTAATTTCTTTTGCAATTTTTTAACATAGTAATTTAACTATTTATTATTTTTATTATCATTTTCTATATAACGAAAGTGTTATTAGTTTTCTTTAAAAAATTTATATTGTCACTTCTCAATCTGCAAAATATTGTATCTCATAAAACATTGCAGTGTACTATGTTACAAGAGTGTAAAGAGAAATGTTAATTTTAACTAATATATATAATTTAGTTAAAATGAATTAGGTTTATATATTTAATTATTTACACGATATATCGCGTAAATAATTATCCTATTTAAATAAAATTCGTGTTTATTATTTGATTCGATATGGAATCAAGTCGTGGAGGCGATATTATTGATGTAAATAAGAGGAAAAAATATTTATGTTTTAGGCCAATATCTTGAACAATTAATATTTAGTAGATTTGAACGAAATACATAAATTATGATAATCAGCTGATGGATAATATCTATTAAAAATAATCAAAATCAGATTATAATTATGTCGATAATAATAATCCAAAATTTGATAATTTTCAATAAGATATAAAATTGATTGATGAAAAGGGATCGATCGATCTTATCAATTTTTTATATAGTATAATAGTCCGTCCAACATAATTTGAACCTTGAATATAAATAATTTCGGTTTTACCCAAACCAAAGTAGTGTTTAATTACTGTAGCG
The DNA here is from genome assembly GCA_000484575.1 of Olivierus martensii. Classification (NCBI taxonomy): domain Eukaryota; kingdom Metazoa; phylum Arthropoda; class Arachnida; order Scorpiones; family Buthidae; genus Olivierus; species Olivierus martensii. The sequence continues at coordinate 32,067 of AYEL01076488.1, forward strand.
AAGTAGTGTCAATACGAGCCACATAGGAGAATCTCAAATACTCGAGAGCCGCATTTTCTTTCCGGATCAATGAGAACAGCATCAGTTTTTCGGGTAATCTTAATAATGATTTCAAAAATTGTTTATTTCAGATCATTTATTTTGTATAGATGCATCCTACTTTTTACAATAGATTAAAAAAAGTAATATATCTATAATTTGTTTAAACTTAAATAAGTATTTGCTTCATATTTATTATTCACTTTCATGATATGGAGCCACATTGAAGGTATCAAAGAGCCGTATTGGCCACCTCTGGTATATACAATAGTTGTCATTTGTTTTTATTGCCACATTCAATGCCAGTGTCATGTTATTTTGCGCCCTAGACAAAGTTTACAACCGCGCTCCTTATTTCACAAGTTGAATATTTTTTTAAAATGAAATTTTAAATATAAAAAAATAAAAATTATTTTGGTATGCTTTATTAATAATATACAAAGTAATATACAATATGTATAATATATGAAAATCAAATTTTAATTTTTTTTGCCTCCAATTTTGCAAAATTTTCTACTAGTTACTTTAATTCTAGTGTACAAGGCGGGCGGATGGCCGAGTGGTAACGCTGTCGGCATGCCACGCAGGAGGACCCGAGTTCGCGTTCCGGATTTTTTCGGGGTACTGGGCCCTGCCCGGTGATCCACGTCCTTCACCATCCGGTCGTCCTCCACGGGTGTGGTGCAGCCCGTGGTTGGAACTGGCCCCGCCCCTTAGTAATCTCCCTGGATTCAGTCTGTGGTTGGAACTGGCCCCGCCCCCTTAGTAATCTCCCTGATTGGAAAAGGGGTGTAAAAAAATTATATTAATATAGAAACGCATAATCTAATTCACACAGACGTAAAATATGTAGATAAAATCTAGTGTAGAAGTTAGCTAGTGTTCGATTGAAATTGTTGCCAGATCTGTTAACCTGTTTCGGGACATTCTTGAGAGCAAGTATGTTTTAACAAGTTTTAACTTTGAGAAACTACGTACTTGCTACTGAAACCGGAAGTGTCAGGAGAATTCTTAATGCAACAAAAACGTTGGGTATGCAATCGACAAGCTTTTGAGGTACTATAAAGAATAGTATTGTACTTCTTGTAGTGGCATCGATTTTGGAAGTCTTCGAGCTATTACTTAAAGTTCACTGCAAAGATCCTCTGTATAACTTTATTAACATTATGCGTCAAAACATTTTCAAGAATTGTTGTTTGCTTGACTACTGTACAATAAAGTAATAATCTTCACCTTCAAGCAATGCTTAAATAACTATTTTTTTTATCCAAGGCTCAGATTGTGTTGGACAGACATAGATTATTTTGTTATATACTATCATGAGCGTTTTACTTATACTTTGTTTTTATTAATAGAATTAACAATAATTCTTTCAGGTCTCCAATATGGAGTAATATTGGCGGGTAATCCCGCAGGACTACCTTTAAATGTTAGAATTTTACCTCAACATTTAAAAAAATTTGGTTACGCAATTCACGGTATTGGAAAGGTTTGTTTGATTTTGTACTTTCTTTTGTAAATGTTTATTGATTGTATCAGAAATAATTTTCAGTACTAAAAATACGTGAAAATGCAATGCAATAGTATGAACTGAACAATGAATTTTACTGCACAATAGTTAGCAGTTTTATACGAAACTTTATCTGAATTATTATCAGACTATACCGAGTAGAAAATGATTTATTTTTTATTTATATTACAGTAGCCTTCTCTTTATCCTGTATTATTTTTAACCGGCCAAATTTTCGTCTAGCTTTGAGTGATAGATAAAAAAAATCATTTGAAAAGAAAGTAACCGCTTGAAAAATTGCACCTAAGATATATAGATATATCTATCGAACAAAAGATAATTTATTTGCCATTGATATAATTCTTATTATAGCATGATTTTGTTCCAGAAAACGAGTATTTTGAATATATTTCTGAATTAACTGGTCTATCATTTATCTGATATGAAGTCCGGTCCCATATAGGCCGGTTATCCGAAAGTTTTTCGTATAATTATTATTTTGTTTATTACTTTTTTATAAAATTGTTTTGTAAAATATTTTCTTCAAATGCAGTTTTAAGAAATTGCTTGTGAACTAAATATTTTTGTATTTTTATTCAATAGATTATAAATGAAAATGTTTCTAGAATTTTTCTCGAATTTTTTTAACTCGTGAAATTTCATTTTTTAAAAAATCCTAAATACAGTGGTACCTCGGATCACGAACGTCTCGGTTCACAAACAAATCGGTCTACGAACCCGCCAAGGCTTTTGATTTGCAGAAAATGTGCCCAATAATATTTTTGAGTCGCTCAATAAATGTGAACATTTTCATGAGGAATCTACATTGAAATTACTTCAGCAGGATATTCAAAATTGCTTTACATCTGATAATTAAATACAATATTCTAAATTATTCTAATTTATTTTGATTCATAAATCCATGTTTTGTCCATCTTATTTTTCATTTATCTATATTACATGCAGATTAACTTTTAATACATTAATATCTGATATATATTTTTAAACATTAGAAAAAGTCATTTGTATATTTTTTCCCAAAATTTTTTTCAAATCAGTTAAGTTGGAATTTTACAAACCGTTATCCATCAATACAAACCGAGCCACCATCATCACCGTCAGGGGGCCGCGAAAAAGGCGATACAGACAAAATATCACTCAATTACTATACTACATTAGAGAAATTCAGGTTTCGATATATGGAGGTCCGACTGTATTTTGAAACAATTCCTATGAGCTTTTACAGACTATCCATTATGTGCAGCTGACTAAACTATATAAAATGGTTACCATTATTTGGAACTATATTTCCTATACCATATCCATGCTTGACTGATGCTACATGGATCTAATTTATTAATCACACATTTCTCATTTGTTTTTCCTTTATTTATGGCAATATTTTCAGCCATTCTTGTTTTGGATTTTCTAATGTCTTCAATAATTTTGCATCTATCCAATATACTTGAAATGTAAATGCATGGGCCCTTTATGATAAAGCATATTTTTGAATTTCCTTCTCCATATCAATCTCATGTTCTTTTAAATAATATCTTATCTAATGAGTGGGATGTGTAGTCTATATTCTTCTTCTGCCTGTTGAGATCTGTGTTTAAAAGTGATATACTATACTGTATACTTTGATGTGATATAATCAAGTGGATATACTATACTCCTGGTTTATTACTTTCCGATGTTGTGTCTTTCTATTATAGATGTCTTTTAAGTGTATCACTGATACTGCTTAAAAAACACCTATAATAAATAATAAACACTGCATCTTCTCCATAAACATGTACAAACCAAATCACAAGTTACTTAATCTACCCTCTGTTACTACATCTGCATGTCTCAACACCCAGCAACTACCCAAAGAATCTTATGCAAGACCTTTTATAAAATCATTGGTAGCGCATTAGTGCTACCAATAATATACTTGATACCTTCATTTAACATTAGAAAGGGTGCTGACATTAGTATTTCTCAAAAATCACTGGGCTGATTTACTTGAACTTTTTTGTAAATGACCACTGGGGTGAGTCTAGAACAGTGGTTCTCAACCACTGCCACGGCACACTAGTGTGCCGCCAAACCTTTGAAGGTGTGCTGCGAAAAATTAAGAATGAATTGTATTTATGTAATTGCATGAATCATATATATTAATAGTGAAACGTGATTGGCTGGATATCTCATCTGCAGTCGAACCACTGTTCCAACTCCTATAAAAGGGTATCGTTAGAAAAATCTAACCCTCGAATTTCTGCGACAGCTAAAACTTTTTGTCGTTATTGAAAATTTAAAAATTAAGAAATAAAAATTAAATTAAAATTATAGTTTCCCTAAAAAGACAAAATCCGCAGTTGGCGCTATAACTTAATAAGGGCTAATATCTAATGATCCCGTGTATGAGTTTGTCTGTAATCTGAATGTAATAATTAAGAATAAATACAATAATATGTTAATAAAAATTCGTTGTTAAATCAAAATTATTATTTAAAATACTTAAGTGTGCTGCCAAATTTTAAAATATTAAAATGTGTTCCTCAACAGGAAGGTTGAGAACCACTAGTCTAGAATGTTGAAAAAAATTTGGCTTCACGTAACCACAGTGGGGCTTGGCAAAGTTCCAAAAACTGCAAAATTTGCATTAACAGCACATTTGGGACTTAATAAATCAGTCAATATTGCTCAGATTTCGATGTGGATGGTACCAGTCGATTTGTCTTAATGAGTCAAACAATTTGGTGTATAGCATGTCGAGCTACATTGTATTGTAATAAAAAATGGATGTTGATATTCTCACATGTTAGACAACCTATAGAATCTTCAATATTTGCCTAAAATTGCTGAAATTCTCTGACATTGTTATGTGACTAAAAATCTCATCCATTTTGAAAAATCTTTTTCAAAATGGATTTTATTCAATGTTAAAGCTGTCAAAATTTTTCAAAAAATAGAGGTTTTTATGACCTTGTGATGTAAGGCAGCAGGCAGTTCAACTCCACCTGAGGACAAATTTTTTATTTTTCATTTTTAAGTAATCTAGCAGAAAATTTATTAGATGAACTGAGAAAACATTGAATCAAGGGTTTTCAGCCATGTGAACAAGAATTTGCTACAACCAGCAAGTTAGCTTATATGTACAATAATCCAACATATTGTAAAGTTTATTCAATAAGAAATTTTGGCCTAACAAAAAGGTAATGGTACTAGTATGCCCCAAAGGTGCAGAAAAAAAAGGTGAATATATTTAATGAAGAAGGTCTCAAACATCAAAAAGAAGTGTACAAGCATCGAAAAGAAATGTATAAGCATCAAAAAGAAACAATTTTTAAGGCTGAAGCATGCTTTAACCTCTGAACTTGAAAAAATCTCTTCACCAAAAAAAATATATTCCACCAGCTACTAAGAAGCAATGAAAGTAGGGACTTAATCATATTTTCCAATTTGGCCACTTTTTGCCTTTACTTCCTCAGCTACTTTTTTTTGGTGAAGAGATTTTTCCCAAGTTCAGAGGTTAAAGTATACTTCAGCTTTAAAAAGTTTTTTTAATCTTTGTAAGTGTATTCATCTCTTTCTGTTAACTGACAGCAATTTACAAAGTTTACCAGATAAGTCTTTATTGATTATTTGCATGAATTAAATAAGTACAAAAGTTATTTACATAATATGTCAATAAAAACTAGAGAATGCATTACTACTGCTTCTTGGCATCATTTTGAATTTTCCAATTTCGAAGCAGACTGTGGAGTTTCTGCTGTGAAATTAATTGTACTATATTGTATAGTTATATATGTGGATTTAAATACCATTTTATGAATTTTTAGAATTAATTTATTGCAATTTATGTTCATATATTTGATTTTTTTTGATACCTCATATTTGAAAAAATCATAAACCAAGAACTACCTGTATATAAGTTTGAAAATAAAATATTCAAATTATTCTTGTGGCTGAATTTTTTCCTTTCTCAGATTAATGTGAGTGGGAAAAAGTCGTCCTAAACATAATCATCATCAATCTTTCAATATATCAGAATTATATAGTTCCTATATATTGAAAAGCTGAAGATGGTTATGTTGAAGCTGATAATGTTTCTGTAATTTGAATTTTAGTTAATAAATGTAAATTTTTTTAGTGTTAATTAATGTTTTCATTTGGATTTATGAATTTTAAACAGTTTATCATAATGATTTTGATAATACTGATAATTAATGGGAATTAAAATATTGGTCTTTAAGTATCAAAATATACTCTTACACATTGTTTTTGTTCCCACTTAACTTGATTTAATATATTTTTATGTAATTTGGTCATATTACAAAATTTGATAATTTTAGATTTTTATGGTATTCAACATGCAGATTATGTCATTATAGATGATTTTGACATACTTTATTTCTTAAGGCTGTTTCACAATTAGCGGTTGCAACGCGGGATGCGGATGCGGAAGTGGCCACTCGTGCGGTTAACTTCCGCTAGCGTACGCGCGGAGAAACACTTTCCGTTGCCATTTCACAATAAGCGTTCCCCGCATTCTCCTCCGACGTTCTGTTAGTCTTCCTTGATTTGTGATTGGTCAATTGAGTTGCCTTGTAAAATGGCGCCGAAAGTAAACTATTTGGTTAAAAAAGTGCATTGTTAGACGGAGTTCTCTTTTCATCCGTGCTATGGTCTTTTATTATTATAATAAGTATATATTTTCGAAATGTCGATGGTGGGTGAGACCATGTTGTCAATACCAGAATGTTTCAAGAAAAAGCTGTTTGTTGATTGGTTGAAACACTTGCGGATCTGCAAAAATTTCAACCAAGTTGAAATTGCCAAAACCGCCCGCAAACTGGTTAGTGGAAAATAAACACAAAAGTTCCGTTTTTTGTGTAATGATTACGGAAGCGGAAATTAGACTCTTGCAATGCGGACCCGCAAGAGCCCATTTTCCGCACCGCAACCGCTAATTGTGAAACAGCCTTTAGTTCTATAATCATTTCAAAATATAGGGCATGTTTGGAAGTAGTAGATTATAGCTATTTTTCATTATATTATCCTTAGGATTTCTATTTGATATCTTCAGTATTTTTAAGAGGCTGCTTGTAGGCAATAAATAAATAAAACATGCTTAAAAGCTTTAATTCTAATGGTAACAGTCAATTCCACTTAATTGGGATTAATCCATTTTGGCCCAATTAAGCGGCTGCCCCAATTAAACGAACTATTAATAAATTCTAAAATAAAATATGTTATACATTATATAGGTAAATAAATAAGTAGGTAAAAAATAATAACTAGGTACCTATTTTAATGTCTTATTAAATCAAAATACAGAAAGTGATATTCACACCTCACCCACTAACTATAGAAAACCATTGATCTAATGCTTCTTCGACTTCTCAAGATTTAAAAAATTAAAAAAAAATCGACCAGGTAAATGAATATCGCTAGGTACAGTAATGATAGACCCTTAAGCAGACGCATACTTGCCACATGCACGACGATAGATAACTGATTCGCATCACGCTACGGCTATGTTGCCAAATATTAGTGTACGTAATACTTTCGAAAAATCCCTAAAATATGTCAAAAATTGCTAAATTCCTTTCTCACTACTGTCCCATTTAAGCGAAAAGTTGTCCCAATTAAGCGTTTAAATTATGTATTAGCTTATTAGTTTGGTTTCCGTTGTTTGAGATTTGGCTCAAAAAAGCGGCTACCCCAATTAACCGGAATAGACTGTATATGCAATTTGGGGAAACTGAGATTCGACGAATTTTATTTTTTAATTATATTTTCGAAGAAAATCTTTAAAATATCGATTTTTCTTCTAAGAATAACGTCATAGGCTCATGAACTAACTTTGGGAAATGTCCCAAAGAAGAATAACGTCATAGGCTCATGGAACTAACTTTGGGAAACGTCCGCAAAAGAATAACGTCGTAAGCTCATGAAACTAACTTTGGGAAACGACCCCAACTTTTTAAAAATTTTTCTTTTCACGTCGGTTATAACGAAAAAATTTCCAGTCCCAATCATTTCGTTATAAACGTATTCCACCGTATATATCCCATTCTTGTAAAAAAAATTGTGAATCCTGCCGATCTGTCAGTTCCTTCTCTATTTTAATGCAACGCTTATGTCTAATTATCATAATTAATTCTTATGTTAACTGTTTAGAATACAAAAATTTTTCTTTACCTTCCATTTTTATAATACAATTTTAATTCTATGCATCTTATAGTGCGCAGTTAAAAAGAGAAAACAAAAATTTCTTATTGTTAGAAAGCCGCCGGGGTCCTCCATCTTCTAATGGCCCCGGGAAATTGTCCCGACTTACCCCCGTCTCGGCGCCACTGAGGACAGGCATTATAGTTATCAAATAACCGATTTCCACCAATAATTAAAATATTTTAATATATCCTATTCTTCTTTCTTACCGCTTTCGTTTTTCTAAATCCGTATATCCTTTAATTAACATTTCTTTCGCATAGACTGGCAATGCGAAAAATGCGCTGTCGAAATCATAAAAATAATTTAGACAGTATTGTATAAGCATTTGTTATAAGAAAATCCAAACAGTTCCCGGAACGAATTAGAACATTACTAATAAACTTTGCCATAATACAACGCAGCCATGGCTTTTTGTCGACTAATTCGCTTAGCGCCATCTGGCGCAGTTAACAACGTAATTAAAAGATAACCAACGGATGGAAATTGTTCGACGTAAATCGAAACAATTTACTAACCTATAAGTGGTGACATAATTTAATTAAAATGTGTAATAATCGATTCTAGAAGGCAACGCTTAAAAAATGGAAGAATTAGGGACAGGGTATGAAAAAAATTTTAATAGAAAAGCCACGCAATTGAAGTTTCGTCATCGAATATCGATGGCCCGGATTAGCTTAAAAGGGCAGATATTTTCAAATCGGTACGACGACAGATCGATAAAATAAAACCGTAAACCTTATTCCCCGAAAAAAAATAATAATAATAAATTACAGTTACCAGCAGTGCCGGATTGATACGTATAACAAAAAAAAGAGGCCCAATTTTTTTAATTGTATAAAAAAAGATACATACGTCTATTTACACAGTATTAATACATAACAAAGTCTTTATTAAATTATTTAACTTTTAAGACGCTTATAAGTTAAACAAAATATAAAATAAAAACATGCAATGTTTATGTTAAACATATGTGTATCGGTGGAAAATGAAGCCAATCTAAAAACGCTCAATAGCCATTAAAGTCGTAGATTCTATGGCTAGTAAGTGATCAAAATTTCCTTATCGCTTTCAAACGATTAAAAGTAAATAGGCTACGAAAACCGGCAGCCACCTTCGATGGTTTATTTTACCGGATAGCGTAAATAATTTTCTCTGTTCAATTTTTGTCTTAAAATGTAGAGGCCCTCCGAAAGCCGTGGCCCCAAGCTTTAACTTATTTAGCTTACCGGCACCGGTTATCAGCGTAGTTCGAAAATTTACTAAGACCGCGATACCAGTAGAATTGATTTACTACCGCCATATTCTGATCGACGCCGAAAATAATTTATTAAAATATTTAAATATACGCTTTGGAAGCAGTTTTTTTATTTCGATATTCTTAAACAATATACAGTATTACTATTTGAATCACCACTTTTTTATTATTCTTATATTTCGTCTCCGGTAAATTGAAAATTTGCTTACTCTTTGGAAACTAAAATATTTTTTTCTTAACCGACAAATACGGAGTTTTTTAAATAATTCTCGAATTAAATTAAACGAAAAAATTAAGTTTAATGAAAACAAATAATACATTTATCGACGACCAACAGTCGTACCATTTAATACGATGGGTTAAACTTTTTTTTGGCTTTAAAAATAAATTTATTCTACATGGCGGTCATTAGAACATTTCTGTAACCTACAGGGAGGACTTTCTTAAATTCAACCTAAATTCTCTCGGCAGCCTTTTCTAGAGCGTTAACAAACCGTATTACTGTTTATTTCCATGTCGTTAACACCACAGAAATAACATCATGGCGCATGAATATTCATCATTTTAAATATCGAGATTAACGAAAAAAAGCTAACAAGGCGGACGGGTTTTTCCTATTTAAAAATTTTGAGTTTATATTTAATTAGATTTATTATAAAACAGACTCTAAACGCGGAGGAAAAAGACGGTAGTCTAGGACAACGAAATGCATTAATTAAAAGGTGTACGTATTTACGCGAACTAAGGCCGGGTCATCTAGTTTTTAATTTATTAAAATAATAATAATTTAGTTCCTAGAAAATTAAAGGCTAAATTTGGTGACAAATTTTTATTTATAGTAGTTTGATGATTAATACATATAAATAAGTTATTTATTAATTCTGTCGGGATAAATTTTATTAGATCAGTTGGGGAAGCATTCTTCTTATAATTGGGATGACTGGCCCATTTGTTTTAGAACGATTTCCACGTAAAAAATAGGTTAGCGGTGGTCGACCGTACAGCGCCTATTTTGCCAAATGTTCTCTCCTCCATTTTATAATTACGGGAGGCGAAAATGCCATCAAAAAGCGTGGAAATTCCTTTTAATAAGGGAAAAGACGAAGAAAGGTGGTCTACTAGGGGAACAACTAAATGCGAGAAATACGCCTAGCGCTCCAGCTATCGATTTTAAAAATATTTATTAAGTTTTAACCAGTATCTATTCAAAATACATACACTCTCCATAAGTATCGCTTATTAAAATACTCTAGAATATATCGTTTTTTCTAATATACAGGGTGTTTCTTAGCACCCGTACCACCCTTTTTTCTCGGAAACGCGATGAGATAGGAAGTAGGGAAAAATTTTGATGACCAAAGTATATCCGAAGAATCGAATGGTCCTGATAAAAATTTTGTGGGCTTATCGGAAGTAGGGATACCAGGGATCAACTTTCAAATCTCCAATTGAAACCAATGCCGATTTTGGCAAAATTGGATACAATTGTGAAAAACAAACAACTTTTGTTTTGAAAATTTTTTAATATCACTCACGGCTTTTGAGATATCACAAAAAAAGATGCTGCCGCGTGTATCGCCGATAGAGCTATTCAAGCAATAAGAAGAATCTAACAAAGGACATCATTATGCAGATTTAAGGCCAATTTGGGTATTTGGTGATAGTACTCGAACCGCAGGTGTCACAAATCTTTCTCCATCACAGTTCAGCATGGAGTCATTCGAGAACAAGGGTTTCCCAACTTGTTTCAATCCTTTATGCAGTGGCGCCGAGACGGGGGGAAGAGGGGACAAATTCCCCGGGCTCGTAGAAGATTGAGGGGCCCCGGCCCTTCCTAACAATAAGAATTTTTTCTACTTTTTTAAATTAAGTAACTGCGCATTACAAGATACATAGAATTAAAATTGTATTATAAAAATCTAAGGTAAAGAAAAATCTTAGTATTCTAAACAGTTAATATAAGAATTATTTATGATAATAAGACATAAGCATTTCATTTAAACGGAGAAGGAATTGACAGACCGACAGGACATACATCAAAATTTTAGAGGAATGGGATCTATACAGTAAAACCCCGTTTAACGTGGGGAATACGTTCCAAGGAAACAAAGCGGTAAATGAAACAGCGTTAAACGAGGTCATTTTAACACGTAAATAATGAGACGTTAAACGAGGTCATTTTAACACGTAAATAATGAGGATAGGTGAAACTGTTAAACGAGGTTATTTTAACACGTAAATAATGAGGATAGGTGAAACAAAACCGTAAATAAAAAATATATACATAGCATTTTTTTTATTTTATTTTGTAACATATCAATATATTATTACTATTGTATTACATTAATTATAGACATTTTTTTATTCCTAATATCGATTTGTATTCGTAAATCGTTCGTGGAAAAAATTCTTAAAATTAGAAAAAAAAAAAAAAATTTAAATAAAAAGCATTAATCAGATGGCAGTAAACCAGGGGTTCCCAAAGTTTTGCCTAGGTGAGCCAAATTGTAAATTCCAAAATATTTGGCAGCCAAAAAGTGTTTTGGAAAAATACGTTCAAATCGATAAAAAGTAGACACGAGAGAAAGATTTATACTAATTTTTTAGCATAAGCATTCTTTATTTATGACAATAATTACTTTTTATTGCAAACTGTTTAAAATCTGTTCTTTATTTATGACAATAATTACTTTTTATTACAAAGTGTTTAAAATAACACATTTCAAAAATAACTAAATAATTTCAAATAAAAAAGAAAAGGGTGATCGGTTAACGAACAGTTCGGATAACCAACACTTTTGCGGAAGATTTTTATGTTCGGATAACGAACACTTCATAGAACAAACAGTGGGATCCGCGGATTGACGGAATGACGGGTCAGCCGGATAGCCGCGAGGTACAGCTGTGACTTATCATCCTGGAGGATCCGGGCCACACTCCTCCAATTTTTCCGGAAGGGTCCGAGCCCGGCCCATTGAACCTCATCCTTCAACCATCCGGTTGACCCCATCATGGTGTTGGTCAGCCTGTGATGAGCTCTATAAGTGGCCGCCGCCAGATAAAAATATCTCACGAGGATATGGCGGCTTAACTAATCTAACGGAATGACAGACTTAGGCCTTGCGCGTTTGTGGACTTATGAGTAAGGATGGGGGAACAGTAGTTTTACCCGATTAAAATGAACTCGGAGACAACTTAAAACAAATGAAAGATTTATTAAAGATGGTAAAAGAGAGATTTTCAAATATTTTGGTGTTAGAATGGCACCCATAGTCCCATACCAGGATCAGGTCAATAGGCTTGGGATCTCTACAACTACAATGCTATTAAGAACGACAATCCTGAAGAAGAGAGAAAAGCAATCGAAATCGGACAGATTCTTTATCGGAAAATAAACATAATAGATGAAAATGCGAGACTATGTATGTATATATTATTGTTATTACATATAAATAAACGTAGTAAGAAATTACATAATTTTTTATTTATGTTTTTTTGGGTCTCCGGAACGAATTAATAGATCGGATTATGTTTTTTTGAGTCTCCAGAACGAATTAATCGAATTCCCATAAAAACCTATGGTAAATCGATGATCGGTTAACGAACAATAGGAAACGAATATTGTCTAGGAACGGATTATGTTCGTTAACCGATCACCCACTGTACTAGTATTCACGAGTGGAACGGATTATGTTCGTTAACGATCACCCACTAATAATAAAATCATCAATCTGAAGTGTGTGACTTGTGTAGGCATAGTTGTTTTTTTTTAATAATACATCATTCAGCCTCGGTTCTAAGTCGGTTGAATGTATTCTTAAAGTGGCAGTATTCGGGTTAAAATTAAAATGGGATAACTGTTATTTTTATTACTGTAAAATAACATCGATGACCAGTCATAAATATGAACTCTGACCGCAGCACACTTTCACTGCACTGATATCAAACGCATTGCGATGCTTTTTTTTAGTGCGTATTGAAACATTCCTATGACAGCAGTGCTTAATAAGGTCAGTGAATTGACAAACGAAATTATTATTATTAATAAAATTCACCACCTTTCGCTGTCGTATGTTGGTCCAAAAAAACTGCAAAAATTTTAATTCCTCGAAAAGAGGTCGACTATATCATCTACTAATTTTAAATGCAAATCTTTGTATTGTGGTAGAATTTCATTTTCGTTCCAATCCGACCACACGCTTATTTGCCTTTAAACCAGGGGTTCCCAAAGTTTTGCCTAGGTGAACCAAATTGTAAATTTCAAAATATTTGGCGGGCCAAAAAATGTGTTACGGAAAAATACGTTCAAATGGATAAAAATTTAGACGAGAAGGAAGGTTTTATAGTAATTTTATAGCGTAATCGTTCTTTATTTATGACAATAATTACTTTTTATTACAAACTGTTTAAAATAACACATTTCAAAAATAATTAATTTTAAATAAAAAAGAAAATAATAATAAATTCATTAATCTGAAGTGTGACTTGGGTAGTTTTTTTTAATAATACATCATTGAGCCTCGGTTCTAAGTTGGTTGAATGTATTCTTAAAGTGGCAGCATTCGGGCTAAAATTAAAATGGGATAACTTTATTTTTATTACTGTAAAATAACATCGATGACCAGTCATAAATATAAACTCTGACCGCAGCACACTTTCACTGTACTGATATCACTGTGCATTCTGAGACGGCATAGGAGTATCTCTGTAACAAATTCCCGCGATTTCGGATTCATGCGAGAATAACGGTTCGAAAAACTGTGCCTAAGTGACTCGATAAAAATATAGAATTCGAAAAAAACCGCGTTATATCGAAACAGTGTTAAGCGGGATCTTACATTAATCTGAAGTGTGACTTGGGTAGTTTTTTTTAATAATACATCATTGAGCCTCGGTTCTAAGTTGGTTGAATGTATTCTTAAAGTGGCAGCATTCGGGCTAAAATTAAAATGGGATAACTTTATTTTTATTACTGTAAAATAACATCGATGACCAGTCATAAATATAAACTCTGACCGCAGCACACTTTCACTGTACTGATATCACTGTGCATTCTGAGACGGCATAGGAGTATCTCTGTAACAAATTCCCGCGATTTCGGATTCATACGAGAATAACGGTTCGAAAAACTGGGCCAAAGTGACTCGATAAAAATATAGAATTCGAAAAAAAACCGCGTTATATCGAAACAGTGTTAAGCGGGATCTTACTGTACAGCGGAATACGTTTATAACAAAACGATTGGGATCGGAAAATTTTTTCGTTATTGTCGACGTAAAAAGAAAAATTTTAAAAAAGTTGCGGACGTTTCCCAAAGTTAGTTCCACCAGCCTTTGACGTTATTTTTCGAAAAAAAAATAGAAATTTTAAAGATTTTCTTCGAAAATATAGTTAAAAAATAAAATTCGTCGAACCTGAAATTCCTCAAATTGCGTATAGTACACTTTTAAATTCTGTTTAAAAAGTGAATAAAAATTTGTATGACGTTATTTTTCGAAAAAAATAGAAATTTTAAAGATTTTCTTCGAAAATATAATTAAAAAATAAAATTTGTCGAACCTGAACTTCCTCAAATTGCGTATAGTACACTTTTAAATTCTGTTTAAAAAGTGAATAAAAATTTGAATAATCTGCGTGTTAAATATATGTAATATGTATGGTTTTGATATCTTACAGAGCAAAAAAGAAAAAATTTTAAATATATATGTGTGTAAAATATATGTAATATGTATGGTTTTGATATCTTACAGAGCAAAAAAGAAAAAGAATTATATGTATATCCTGTATATATATATATAGGGGGCCCAAAACCTGGTTCGTACCGGGGCCCGGGATTTCTCTCGGCGTCGCTGCCTTTATGAGCGCTATGGATGTACACCATAGTACGGGTACGTTCCTAAACTCAACGGTTTATAAACCGCTTTAGGCAAGCGTTTCAAAACTGCCGTTGAAGATAAAACGTTTTAAACCGGTTCGTGCATCGGAGTCATTGAAGTTTTTCTTCGATGAACGACGCTTGGAGACTATTTAAAATGGCGTCAGCAAAGGTTTTAATTAAACAAACGTTTATATTTTTTATATAAAATGGCCTGCACGTAATAAATCATTTATTTTTTATAATATAAAATATTTACAGTGTATCTACAATTAAAATTTATATTAAATATGATTTTTCACGTTGTGATTTAAATGTGGGGTATTAACTGATACGCGGATTTTACACTAAATTTTTATTAAGTATACCATCAGGACCGTGCGGTGCTATGAGGCAGAGAGGAGGCACCGTAAGGGGGCGGCGTAAACAGCGAAATCAAAATACAATTTGAACCATTCAATAATTAAAAATCTTTACGCAACACTTTTCTATATTGATCTATGTTGATAGTTTTGCTTTGAGCTGACAATTATTGACAATATTAGATTTTAATGTTAGTTTGTCTCGAGAACTGGCGAGTGGCTGCGCTGTGTTTAAATCAGTAAATCAAAATAAAACAAGATCTGAACTAGCTAGAAGGACCTTAAAATAAAACTAAAGATGCGGGAACGCTTTCGGACTAGACTGCCCCTCTTCAGCTGCACAGAGAAAGTGAGCGTTAGCAGAGAACCTAACAGAAAATGGAATATCTGTAAAAACAAGTGTAAATTATAATTTAAACCCCAAGTGTCAGGTGAACGGTAAAAACAAACAGGTTGTGCGTGTGGGATAAAGTATTAGGCAAAAAGGAGGGCAGAAATAGAGCGATAACAAATACAAAATTTATGTTTTCATATTGTCAAAATAAAAATAGTATTCGTACATTTTGTGCAATTTTTTTAAATCACAAACGAAGGTTATTTTAAACAAAAAATATTTAAGGGGCGGCATTTCGAAGATTTGCCACATACTGAGAAAATCTACCGCACGGTCCTGTATACCATTTTAAGGAAAATAAAAAACAAGATATCTGCACCGATGATGTGGAAAGACGAAAATGTTGTTTACAGGATACATCAGTATAGCGATGAATGATATCATTTAAATTTAAAAAATTATTTATATATTGTAAGGATAATGAGTAAATTTAAATTTAGTCACTTATAAGTATTATATGAAAATAAAAAGAGAAAAAGAAAATTTTTTATTATTTCTTTTTTTTCTGTTTTTTTTTTTTCATATAATGCTTATAAGTGAATAATCCTGTCGCCATCTTTCTTATAAAAAAGCTGAAGCAGTATTTAATTCGCTAAGTAGTATAGAAGCTATAGAATAGACTTCTTTTGATGTCATTTTTCAACGAATTCAACAAAATGTTCCAAAACGAGGTAAAACGTCGATTTCTGTCGTTGCAAGCGACGCAACAACGTTTTGTCGGAAAACGTTGAGTTTAGGAAGGTAGCCTACATAGACGCCCTCTGTTAGATTCTTTTTCTGATTGCTCGAATAGTCCAATCGGCGATACACGCGGCAGCATCTTTTTTGTGATATCTCACAATCCGTAAGTGAAATTAAAAAACTTTCAAAACAAAAGTTGTTTGTTTTTCACAGTTCTATCCACAATTAGTTTTCAAAACAAAAGTTGTTTGTTTTTCACAATTCTATCCAATTATGCCAAAAAATATTAAAAAACTTTCAAACAAAAGTTGTTTGTTTTTCACAGTTCTATCCAATTATGCCAAAATCGGCATTGGTTTCCATTGGAGATTTCATAGTTGATCCCTTGTGACTCTCCGATGGGATTGGTTTCCATGGGAGATTTCATAGTTAACCCCTGGTACCCCTACTTCCGACGAGCCCACAAAATTTTTATCGTACCCATTCGATTCTTCGGATATACTTTGGTTATCAAAATTTTTCGCCCTACTTCCTATCTCATCGCGTTTCCGAGAAAAAAGGGTGGTACGGGTGCTAAGAAACATTCTGTATATCTACATATAAAACAAATGGGGGAAATGGGAAAATAATCTGTCGGGGTGGAAAGTCGATAGAAAAATTTGAGCTTATTTTAATGGGTAGAAGAACGTATAATATCCTCTAAAAACTTAACATGGAACTACATTTTAAATAAGAAAATATATAAATTTATAAAAATATATCCGATACGCGTATACATATTACAGCGTTTTTTCCCGGCCCTCTCGCCGTTACTGTCAACGACTCAACGTTAAAATGGGGGGAAAGACCATCCGCGCCTGCACGGTATTACTGTAAGACGAATAACGTTAACGGACAACGTTATTTCTCGTGATATAGCGGGAAGTTTAACGTTCGTAGATTTTTTTGTAAAGTTTACTATTACAGGCAAATTTGTTTGGGACTTTAGTAAAAGTGACGTATGACGAGGGGATGCCTTTTATAGATGCCAAGGAATGCTGGACCCAGTTTAGCCATACGCGATTCAAACATCCTCATTAGTAAAGAAGACTATGGTAGTGTATGCCTGGTGATACGCCCAATGTATCTGCCAATCTCTAAATCAATGGCGTAGCTACCATAAAACAAGACAATGCCAGGCATTCGGCCACGTTAATAAACTGAAAATTAATAGTTTTAAATAAATATATGGCCAGTCAAAATCTCGAGGAACGACCGTATTAACCCTCGATGAGCGTACACTTCCAATTGTGTAATATATTATACAGTTCTATTCTATTGGAATCACTCTCTCAGCTTCCAGGATTCGAATTTAGCGCCGAATCATTATAATTGAAATTGTAAGTCGTAGTTCTGTTCTTTACCAACAGAGTACCTTTCATTTTTCAAAATGCTATCAAAGTATAGTGATTCCACCCGCAGGGGCACGTGTGTATAATAATCTTAGTATATAAGCTTGTAAACTATTTCTAACTTTTTGAAATACTAGAAAGACAATAATTTAAAAATCAACTTAATCTGCCGATATATGCCAATATATTCATGATTTTAAAATCTTTTCTCTCAACAGAACGGCTCTTTTTTTCAAAAGTTTCGGTTTTTTAAGCGTATTTTACTTTTTTTACGTTCCTTAACCGGTCGACTCCCGTCTGTGTGGTATTCTGATATTGTACTCGAATCTGACATTTTTCTATACTTTTATATTATTATTTGGTGAAGTGTATTATAAAGAAAAGTATTTTTTTTATATATTTTCAATTTTTTATTACAATATATCTTTTGACGAGGGCCCTTGGGCCACATTTGCATTAGGGCCTAAAATTTCTAGCTACGCCAATGCTCTAAATCTTGCTTTCCAAATATCGAAGTAAAGTTTTTCCTCTTCAGAACTCTTTTCTCATAAATTAAATAAACCTGTACTTCGGAGACACGTTTTCGCTACTTTAATATAAATAAAATATATTAAATATCGGTGACGCTATTTATTTTTATATAAATATAAATAAATGGTATCATCGATATCGCTATCTTCCAGGACAGCAAAGTCGGAAAACATTTAACAATTCTTCCGTTGTAGCGCCTGGCGAGAATTTTCCCTTACCGTAACCAAGAACGGGTAAAATAACCGGAAAACTAATGCGCGCTATCAGCTTTTACCGTATTCTGTCACGTGATTTTAAGGTTTAGCCTAGCCGGTAAACGCCATGGCAAAACTCTCCATTCTTATATTTATTAAACAAGTCTCGGATTTAAAAAATGATACCCGGAGTCAACGAATATTTTAAATAAATGTCCTATAAAATATTACGTCCCCTAAGCCCAAATCATGTTGTAACGGGTAAAAATCGGAATTATCGATTAACCGTACTTAAATGACGGTGTAAGAAAACAATATTTACTTTTGAAGTAGAAAAGTCAATTAAAAACCTCTTTCCACCATCTACGAAAATACCGTATTTTATCCAAAGATTTACATCTCTACTTATAGAGAATTGGCATATTTTCAAATAAAATCTTTCAAAATAGAGAACGACCACCAATCAACGTATGGTAGTTATCCGATAGATATTTCGTTGTTTTTTAATCAGAACAGCGGATTTGAACTGTCATGTATAGTGATTGCGTTTTCCCGAACTTTTTGCTTTCTCGAGAATTCCCCATGTAGTAATTAATTTATTTCTTGATATTCTAAAAAACTGTTTAGTTACTTAATAAATACTTGTTTTTAATAAGGATAAAAACCAAATGAGGCAGAAAATGAAAACAAATAATAGTGGGTTGTTTTATGTTTGTTTTTATTTACTATTTCAGCCATATCGAAAAAATAGATCTATATAATATTAATAATAATATTATCGATCATTTCAAAAATAATTAAAAAATAATCGTATTTGTTTTACAATTATTTTTACAGTTTTATTAAAATAGCTTTTCGATACACACCAACAGTCTATTCGTTTAAACGGGATCTTGCGTTGGGATATAAAAATTCCAGAAATGGAATTTTTGTACCCAATCTTATGTAGATGTATATGAGCTGATAACACCGCTTATTTTTTACACGTCACTATATTTAATTATCTAGATCGGGAGATAAGCCTCTTAGGAAAAGTTTAGGACCCTCCTGTTTTGGCTACGTAATATTCTGAGAGAGCTCTACAGTCGCTGCCCATCGGGTGAAAATGGAAGTTTTAGGAATGATCGAGGACTAGCTATTCTCATATATATGTGATGCACTATATAACATCTCGCTACACTATATCCTTTTTTATCGTAGATGTCGTTAGACGTCATTATTACTGTGGCCAATCGCCGAATGGGGTAAATCTAGATATTTGTTTTGATCTTACGAAATCATCATCGCAAATCTGTCTATGTCATAACGTGGCGAGTCTATAATAATAGAAATCTTTAAAATTGTAATAAAATGAATGATTTTTATACAATTTATTGATCTATGTGTTATTTTAGGTTTATATGCCTGTTTTAGTATTATTTTGTGCATCGGTTTCGGATAATTTTCTTTTCGAAATGTAGTTAGTAGAAGTGACGCGGACAGACCCGGCCCAAGGCACCACGCTAGTGATGCGCAGCATCGTGGCGCCTTACAAGATTATTTAGTCACTATTGTATTTAAAAAGTATCAAGGGAGCGCTATAAAAGATGATTAGGTGTTAGTTAGAATAAGCCGCCATATCCTCATGGGATATTCTATATCTGGCGGCGGCCACTTATAGAACCCATCACAGGCTGGTCAACACTCACCATGGGGTCAACCGGATGGTTGAAGGATGGGGTTCAACGGGCCGGGCCCGGACCCCTCCTGAAAAACTGGAGGTATGGGACCCGGATCCTCCAGGATGGTAACAACAGCGTAGCTGAAAACTGAGAGGCCCCCCTGCAAAAAGCTTCGATGGGGCACTTTCTTTTTAATTTATCGATATAATTTATTTCAAACGCTATCTAAACTCTGTAACGTAAAGCGTAAAAATGATTCGCTTAAAGGTAAACGATCAAAACCCCGTAACTCTGGGTTCAACGTTTATTTATAAAGATGTCGACGTAAGAAAAGCCTAACCAAAACTAATTTATTAATAAGGTTAATACGTGAAACTTTATATAGGTGAAAATAATTTTTTATATACCTGTATACAGATTTACATCGATTTAAACGAACGTAATTTTATTTGGACAAATTAAACAATTAAACACATCAGAATTTAATCAAAAAATCGCTGCACCCGGAAACATAAAAAATGTATGTAAAAACAATACATAAATTGTAAATTAGCGCTAACTAAGTTTTAGAGTTCCAGCTAACGAACGCCGACGCCCCGCGTGAAATAGGTTTAACAGTTCCGCGTTAAAATCGAGGTTATTGGGGATCGATTGTTTGGGTTTTAGAGGTTTATTCTTCGGGGTGAGTCGGGGCCCCATCCAGCTCGGGACCCTAGCGACGCGGAGTCTGCTGACCGTCAGCTACGCCACTGGGTGATAAGCCAAAGGTTTACCACACGACCATCCGGCCGACGCGCTATAAAAGAACTTGGCAGCGGGGCGCCGACTACCCTAGGGCCAGCTCTGGACGCGGATAGTGGCGGGATTACCGCATAGAAACGCTTCGGCTTTCCACTCTGGAGGACCCGGGTTCGAGTCTCGGGTCCCACGGATTTTTTTTTCAAGCCGGGACAAAGACTGAAAAACCGGGACGTCTGGTCACTTTAGTTAGAAACTTTTGCATAAGAATACCTTATATCATCAGAGCCGGATTTAGTTAGTGCAGAGCTCCTCAAAATATAGCTTATATGTACAGATAAAATAAGTAATATTTATAAATGAATACCCATTTTTATTGGCCGAGTTGGCGGCGTGGAGACGCTTCCAGCTTGGTCCGGGCCCTTCTTGTCGATCCGCGTCCTCCACAATCCGGCTGACCCCTCCACAGGTGGCACACCTGTGGAAGGGCTGGTTTCGCCCCGCCACATAGTATTCTTCCAGAATGGAATGTGGCGTCATCTGTCGACAAAAAAAGTGAGGCGGATAAACACAAGGACTTATTCGCTTAGTGTATTACTGGAAGACGTGGTAGGGACAAAATAATTACTGTACGGCTACGGAATTTTTTGGATACATATTGGCAGAATTTTTTTAATTCTGGAGATTTATAAGAATTTTTCTGGAGAATCGGGAATAAAATTTTCTTGTAAATCTCGAGACGGGAATCTGGAGCGCAATCAGTAGTCATATACAATAATTTAAGTTAATTTATGTAGCTATTTATATTTGAAAAGAAAATTTTACGGTAAACTGCCGGTTAATCGGACTAGCCTGGGACGGGATCAACCGATAGCCGATTAATTGGAAAATATTATACAAAATAATATGTTAATTAAAATTTGGTGGAAAATATCTTAAAAGGATCTACGTTAGAATAGTTGGGCCACAAAAATTCATTAAGTTATCTACGTAACATTTATTTACCAGGCAAAACTCGGTCGGCCAATTTTTGATCATTCGATCGATGCCTCCCTCTACGTGTCATTGGCCCGAGCCAACCCCTCCGCTTCAAATTTAAGTTTTGGCGCCTCTTTAGAAAAAAGCTATTTTGGCGGTCTTCCATACTGAGCTGGTAGGTTGGCCCGCACATTTTCGTGATACAAATAAAAAATAATAATTTTTTATATATAAAAATAAGCTTCTAGTAATTTATGGAAAAACTGTCGACGATCGATACAGACAGAGTCGATGCCAGTGACGGCGAGAGTTGGAAGATAACGCCCAACATCAGCGGCGTAGCCAGCATAACTGGCGCCCGGGGTACGGTACCTCGTTGGCGCCCCCGGAAAACATATATAATATATAGAGTATACTCGTAATAAAAATTTGGCGCCCCTCCGCGAGTGGCGCCCGGGGCATGATAGACCCCCTCGCCCTCCCCTCGCTACGCCACTGCCCAACATTTCGATGTTTTTGGTAAAAAATTGAGTAAAATATTTTTAATTTTTGAGTTCCGATTTCTAACTTTCTAAGCGCTTATTTTTATATATAATAATAATAATATCGGCGGACCCAGCCCGACAAAATAATTTTTTTCTAAATTTAAATTTGGGTTTTCTGGTAAAAGAGGCAAAGGACGGGTAGATGGAATTTACCGGAAACGATGGTCTCCCGGTTAGGTAAAATATGGAGAATACCGGTTTACGGTGACCATTTAAATTTGTTTCTGCCAGCGAAATGGGGTGATAAGAACCAGGGTAATAGCCGATAAAGTATCTGGCTATGGGATATTAAAAATTGTGGTGTCCGGCACACTCTATTCTTATTCCTTTATTAACAAAAGGAAAATCTTTACCACCGTCACCGCGGCGGGTACCACCATACTCGACCCCGTTACCGGATTAACTAGTTCTCCATCCGGGTCGATATACATCTATTTTTCCAGTGTGTCTAGTTCGCCTACCCGGTGGGTTAACGTTTTTATTTTCACCCATTTTTTATCAGACGTTTATTATTATTGCCGTTTAAAAACGATGGAACAACTAAGAGTTTGTATTTTGCGGAACGCTGTTACATCCGAAAACTGTCGGGGAAATTCCCCGATGCACTTTTTATATATAAGCTATATTAAATGGTGGGGGGAAACGGGCTACAATTTTTACACCGTAACGTATCCGGTGAAACACTTTTCCTAACGCGTAATTTAATATTAAAATACACAATTTTCTAATCGGAAATAAAAAATGGAAAAATTTTCTACTAATTAAAGGCGAAGGAGGAAAAATTAATTTTGGGAATATAATAGGGGCCAGAAGAATTTTCTATCAGTCGACCCGAGACTACTTAAACCGCCTTTAATTAAGGCAAACGTCATCCGATATTAAAATCTAATTAAATAGCGCCGGCTCAAAAACGGGGTGGAATCTTGTGGCTTTCGGTTCTAGGGAAAACGGTGATAAAAGAGTTCTCGGTCTTTCGCTAGAATTCGGAAAATATAACGAATTTTTCTACCGAGAAGACGGTTAAAATATCTAAGCCTATTATGGCTGGGTTCAGGAAATTATCCTTTCAAAATTTTTTCTTCGGCAAGAAATACTTCTTCCTATTCCAACGGGAGCCGACAGGTGGCGCCGTCTTCTGGATACCATATTTCTTTTCTAATTTATAAAATAGAAAAATAAAAGAAAGAAATATAGCGTTACGGTTTACTTTCTATAAAGTTACGGATGATTAGCTTGGACGGGAGGATATAAAATGGCGGCGGAAGGGCTATTCTACGTATCTAGGCACCGTAGGTGGGAGGTTTTCAATCCACCGAAAATAATGGAAACGGATATTTTCCATTTGACCAATTAAAATGTCGAATAGAAAAAGACCCGTGGTAGGAAATAATTTCCATTATTTTTAGTCGACTCCGGAGGGCGCCAGTCCCGTATTACGGAATATATTATTTGGAAAGCGTTCTGCGTAGGTGTAGTTAGGCCGAGAGTGCCAGTAATGGGTGCGTTTTATCCGAGCTAATTTTTTCTTTTTAAAACCATGGCTTTACTAAGTGAGGGCCGATTTTTAAAATTGGATAGTTAGCCTGGCTTTTTAATTTAAGCGCCGCTTTAAAAGTGCGTCCGAATTTTAAGCGTTTGAAAGAAGTGGCGCTTACTTATCGCGTTGTAAATGGGGCGGCCCGAGGAAAATTTGGCTGGAGCCTTATTTAACCCATTCCGAGGAATATCGGCCGAGATTAAAACGGCAGACTTCGATTAACTTTCGTTTAGTTAAGCCGAATAAATTTTTCCAGATAAACAGCAGAAAACGTTATACGCCGCTTATCGGTGGTTAATAATTATTTTCTTGGAAAACTATTTTCCACCGTAAAATAATTTACAGCCGCCATTTAGCGCTACAAATCCCTTCTGTCCAACGTATTTAACTCTTCTCCGTTTTTCTTATATCCGAAAAATCCCTGTCGGATATAATTTTATTCTCTTATAGCCCGCCCGATTAAGCTTTCTCCCCACCTCTTAATATTTTTCCGTTAAAATCGTGCCATTCGAAATTTTCTTTTTAAATTCTTAGGTGTTTTTTCTTCCTTCGATTATTTAGGGGAAATCCCGCCTTATACTGGGCGTAATACTCCTAACCGGATCGATGGTTCTTTTCGCCTTTACCGTATACGACGCGTTTTTAAATTCCATCCACCGAGTAAACAGTGTTCGTTAAACTGTTGGTAAATTCGCCAGTGACGTCACTCGGGATACGTTCCTAAACTTCGACGCTTTGGGCCGGCTTCCCGAAACTGCCGTCCGAGACGAAACGTTCTAAACCGGTCGGCGGGTCGGACTCGTCTCAATTTTTCTGGGGCCGAAGCGGCTAGAGGACTTTAAAACGGCCTCGGCCTTCGTCGGCCGGATTGGTCGCGTGGAAACGCTTTGGTTTCCACTCTGGAGGACCCGGGTTCGAGTCTCGGGTCGCACCCCTGGAAAATATTTATCACGGGGTTTGGGCCCGGCCCGTCGATCCCCGTCCTTCACCATCCGGCTGACCCCTCCGCAGGTTTTTTCGTGGGGTCCGGGCCCGGACCGTCGGTCCCCGTCCTCCACCATCCGGCTGTCCCCTCGGAAGGGGTGGGCAGCCGGTGGAAGGGCTGGTTTCGCCCCGCCACATTGTATTCTACCTGAATGGAGTGTGGCGTCATCTGTTGACAAAAAAAAAAACGGCTTCGGCCGAGTTTTCGATTAAAGAAACGTTTATATTCTCGATATAAAGTGGCCCGCGCCTAATAAATCTTTTATTTTTTATATATTAAACATTTTCGGTGTATGGCCGTTAGAAATTTATATTAAATACGATTTTTCACCCGGTGGTGATTTAAACCCGGTCTATTAATGCATACGTGGATTTTACGTTAAATTTTTATGAAGGAAAAAACAATAGCGTCGACTTTCTCGAAAGACGAAAATGTTCTTCGAAGGATACATCGGTATAGCACCGGATGGTATAAATATAATTTTTAATTATATTTATTTTCGTGCAACGCAAATAATCGAATAATGGCGTGGTCGTCTTTCTGGTAAAAAATTGGAATAGTATCTACTCGGCTGAGTAGTATAGAAGGCGTAGAACGAACTGGTTTCCGGGCCATTTTTTCCACCGACTGTTCCAAAACGGGGTAAAACCTCGACTTTTGTGGTGGCCAGCGCTTTAAACGAAACGCCGAGTTTAGGAACGTACCCTAACTGGGCGCGTCCACCGTAGTATTTGTTGGGTGGTTTTTAAAGATGGCCGAGAATAAATGTAAAGATGGCAGAATCGGTTTACGCTCCGTCCGTCGATAGTTCCGCCGCGGATATTTTTTCGCCTGGGAAAAAATAATTATTAAAAAACTGCCAAAGACAAAACGACGTCCTAGTAGTCGGTTGCGCCGAATTTAAAAGCGGACGCTTTAGACGTTTACCGATGTAAAATAAAAAAACGTGTTTTTTTTTAAAAAAGCGCACCCGTACTTAGTAAAAGGATTAAACCGAAACCAATTTCTATACACAAAAATAGGCTTTTAATGAGCGTAGTCCATTTCTTTCCCCCGTTATAATCGTACGTACGTTTATAAAAGCGTCGAATATCTTTCCGACTACCCCGGATCGACGTTATACGGTTCTAAAATCCGATGCTACCGTCGAAAGTTTGTTTTCAAACGTCTAGATAAAAATGGATATTCCAAGCCAGACCGGGCTATAGAAAAATTGCTTATTCACTTTTACCACTAAATTTTTTCTTTTTTTTCCTTGTACAGACCAACAAATATACGGATAAAATGAAAAATGCCGCCCACTACATTTTTCCTTTCCAGTAAACAATCCGTATAAGAAGGTGTAACGAACAATTTGTCATTTTATCCGGGTCGAAGTAGAAAGTGAAAAATCGAAAATAATTTATATTTCGACACCGAAAAGGTAAATTTCGAAATAAAAGGAATTAATAAATAATTTCTACTCGGTACATAATTATAACCGAGGAGACCAGGAAAATCCTGGTGCTACAACCAACTAATAAATCTTCTTTTATAAGTGCTTTTAATTTAATTTTTAAACGTAAAAAAATGAAGAGAGGAAGCCGAAAATTTTCGTACGTCGAGCGGAATACGAGTAAATAAATATTCGAGTAAGGCGGAGAGGGGTAAGGGCGTAGTGGGGCTTTTTTTCTCTTTTTATTTGTTCAATCGGATGACGCCACACTCCATTCTGTACTGTGTGACGGGGCCAAACCAGCCCTTCCACCGGCTGCCCACGGGGATCGACGGACCCCGGGATAAATATTTTCGAGGACTGGGACCCGGGTCCTCCAGAGTGGAAAGCCGAAGGGTTCCCAGGCTTTTTTATTATTATTATAAGATAAGCGAAATTTTGCTATTTGATATTGTAGTATTATAAGTTGATATCGACATAGATAACGCGCCATGAATGATGCGATTCCAATACAGGTATCCCTAGTTATACGCCATCTCATTTTACGCCTTTTCGCTATAACGCGATTATAAAAAGTAAAACAACTTTTTAAATTAAAAAGTTTTCGTTTAAAAATTGTCTCGTGTAGATCAGACCAATGTGGATAAACTGCTGGAGTCCCACTTATCGGAGCTCACTAATGAAGAGCGCTACGGAAAACAACTAGAATGATGATGTTTTCCATTTCCAGAAATCGGTAGCCTTTTTTCGCTGAGAAACATTTTGTAAATAGAGCCATCGGAATAATTGAAGAAAATGATTCTTCTAGTTTTATTAGGATCAAATTTGCCAGAGAAATTCAAAATTCTTTGGCTGGTTACAAAGTGCTATTTATAGAGAGAGGAAGAATGCTGCCCATTTGCTGAGTCTCGACTGTTTCGTTTAAAAAGTCGAAGATCGTCGGCCTATCGTCCCAGGAACTACCAGAGATCGAGAGAGTGATGATCCAGGCTCACCGGACCGAATCCATTCATCATCGGATCGAAGATTGTCACAAGTGTTTAGATGTTTATGGCATTGTATTAATTAAATTCGTTCATCCAACCATTTATTCATTAAAATTTGGGTATTTTGTTTATTAGTTTAAATAATTCATTCGTTAAAATTTCTTTCGCTCACAGGGGTAAAGTTTTCATTTTTTAATCCTTCTAAAGAAATCTCTATATAGCTCTATTTCACCCACGCTAAATTCGACTCACTTTACGCTGTTATTTCATAGAACCAATTAATCGCGTAAAGCCAGGGACACCTGTATTTACATCGACCTTTACAAAACGCGCACAACTTTGACAGGATCTTAATTCTTAGGATAACTTCATATTAGCGGCTATTTTTTGGTAAGTATGAAGAATATTGATTAAAGTTTATATTAAATAAAGCAATATTTCTTGAAAAAATCCTTGTCCCATAAATATTGTTACCTGGCGCAAATGCGGATCGGGGTAATCGCGTACAGTGGTGCCTCGCAATTCGAAACTAATCCGTCGCCGAACTAATGTCGCATTGAGAAACTGTCGAATTGGGGAACAATATTTCTCATATAAGACTATGTAAAATAGATTAATTCGTTATCGGTCCCCATCCCACTCCCCTAACGGGTGAGTGAGAGAGATTGCACTATATTATTTACTTTATTATACGTATTTTACTATTGTATAACACACTAAATTACAAAATACACTTTTTTATACACAACACAACAATTTGCTCTTGGATGTTGGAATAAAGTCTTCTTTATCCCGTTCTACTTTTGAATTTATGAAACCAGCCTCGACTCGTTTTAAATTTCGCAGTTTGATGTAAGGTGCGTCCTGGAATTTTCTTCTGTAATTTTTCGAAAATTAACCGAGTCTTCTCATAGATCATTGCCTGAATTACTGGATCTCCCTTTATCTATTTTTTATCTAATCCAGTTGAAAAGCAGCTTTTCCATCTCTTAACTGATTAAAGATCTATTCTTGTCAGAAATTTTTTGTGTTCCAGCAGACACTCCAGCACACATAATCTTCTCTCTCTGTTGCAAAACGTTGTCAAGTTATTCTAGAACGCCATACTCTTCAGCTACATCTGTAATTATTCTATCTTTCTGCATTTTATCTACAATTTCTTTCTTCTTTTCTACGCTTAATCGAGTTCTTCTTTTCTGAATTATTCTTCCGTTCAGTTCTCTTTGAACCCCTCTCTAAATTTCACTCAAAAATATAATAATACTACGGATGCGTAAATTTTTTACTTTCTGAAAAATGCAGAATTGAAAATTAAAACAAACAACATGAACAAACACCAAGCAACATAACAAGAATTGACAAATAACAAATGACATCGCACAATTCTAAGCACACGCAAGCGCCTTCCTGCGAAACTCCTCTGTCGAATTGCGAGGTATCACTGTATTAGGTTGTCTGGCCTCATAACGCGTTCAATTTTATTTTTTCGTGTTCTACATTTTAATTTGTTTATTAACTTCTTTTTCTAGCGTATAATATGGGTGGCAGCTACGTCAGAAAAATCAGCAGGGGCGATTATTCGAAAGAAACGAACGAAATGTGAACGCTGTCGAGATGACGATTGATAAATGCAAAGATATCGATTAAAATTTTTCTATAAATCATTTTTTATTTGATAAAAAACATTTAGTCATATTAAATAACAAAATGTGTACTTTGTTACTTTTTGAAAAAATAAAAAGTGATATAAAAAAAATAATGTGAGATCAGGTGTAGCGAAATAAAACAAAAATATAAAGTGATATATTAAACAACTTGTGTACTTACATCACTTTATGTTTTTAATTTATTTCAGAGTTCAATTCTTGTTTCTTTAACCAAGGATAACTCTAAAACGAAACAACCTATCTTAATCCGGTAAAAAGCCTTTTATAGTAGATTTGTTTCTAATTCTGCTCTGGCCAATTAGCCTGCGTAAATAAACTTCAAAGCTTTTTTAACTCGCTCGTACACTCTTACCCCGTTTCGGGTTAAGTGCGGAGTAGATGACATTTTGTACGCTTTTATAGCAAATCTAAAATTTACCAGGATGAATTATACGGTAATAGCTGCGCCACGCGATTGTTAACGACCCTGTTAAATATTTATACGATCGGTTAAAATACTCGCGTTTAAAGTCCAACTTTGCAAAAACGGCTCCGCGCTTAGCCCACTCCGCCTTAAATTATTATTTTAATATTCATTGAAAATGGAATTACGTTTATTTATTTAGGGACGAGAAATAAATTATTAGTGTGTGTCATATAGACAATAAGTCTGTGGTGAAATATGCGATGTTGTACGTGTATTTGTACCGAGGTACAGGCAATACACTCGTAAATGGTACTTCTACCACACAATTCGGCTCTAATATAGTTAGAAAATTCCGGGAATTATCGCGGAACGCGGTACTTATATAATATGATTTCGCTTTAAAACTATTTGATAAACTGCGCGTAACACGGTATTTTTGCACCTTTGCTTGGTGAAAATCCTATTATTACGCTGGATGTAATACGACACACATATATCTGTGGGTCGGAGGTATAGGACACTATGTCACATTTACTACATTTTATAGGAGAGCAGTTTGAGTTTGTTTTACGTTGTTCTCCCTTATGGACACGTGTTATTTAAAAGCACCGTAACTCCACCAATTATTGATGTAGGACATAGTGTTGTATACCTGTAGGTAAAGGACGAGAAACCCATATGATTGTGCCAATAATCTCATTTTGGTAGAGGCTGAAAACCCATATGAGATTCTGCCAATAATTCATTTTGGCCACAAATGGACATAGTGCCCTATACCTCCGACCTACAGATATATACTATAATATGTAAGACGGCTGTCGGTTACTACTACTTTTAATGAAAATTACAGTAAGTTCTAATAGTAGTAGTATCGAACAGTCGTCTTACATATTATAGTGTATATGTGTGTGTCGTATTACAACCAGAATAATAGTAGGAGATATATATGTTCCCGTCAAAACCCGGAATTAGTAAAACCCAATTTGCCTAGTTGAAACTAGCTTGAACAAAGCCCGTTCGTGATACTAGTATTAACTACTCAATACTAGAATTCACTAAGACATTTTAATGAATTGTAGTATTGGCTAAATAAAGCAATTATTTACAGTTTTTACTAGTTAAAAGTAGATAGTTAAAGACGTTTCGATTTGTTCAGTTTATGAAAAACCAAGCTTTTCATTCTAGAATAAAACAGTCGTCCTACCGAGTTATGTTCGGGTTAGAGCCAAGAATAGGACTCGCGACTTCAGCATTCCCATCAGAAGTTCTCGAAAACATCGAAGATGAGGACGAACTTCAGAGAATCATTGAGATAAATGCGCGACAGAACGAAGCTGAAACCCTGGCTGAAGAAGAACATGAGGCTGATCCTAGTGGAATTTACATCATATCAGCCAGGAGAGAAGCTCACAAAAATATGTCTAAACAGGCCAAGAAAATGAAATGTATCTCCTATGCCATCCATACCCCTGTCGAAGTAGAGATAATATCGTAACCCCATTTCGAAATATATCGGAGTTGTGCCGGAAAAAATGAAGATCCGTACAAGATCGGAACTAATGATGGAAAGGTGGATAAATTATATTACAGGTAGGTTTGTGTCTTTTATGTATTTGCTACTATTCAGAGAATGCCCAAAATACGAATATGAAAAAATATCTTTTGTAGATTCGGAATTTGACATTTGTCGGGAAAGTTCCTGATGCCCGAAGAGGTACCAGATACAGATATTTCTTTATCTGGCAGCTAGGAAACCGGCGATGGCACCACCAGGGTCCACACGTTGTGTTTGCGAGAAAGGTTGCATTTCGAAATATGCTTGCGCGAGAAGAAAGGAATTCTCTGCAACTCTAAATGTCATAACAGTTTTCCATGCGGAAACAAATAATGTACATCATAAATATATTTCTTCTCTAAATTTCAGTTACTATGTTCGTAAATATACTGTATTTCTTTTGTAGATTTCAGTTGCTAGGTTATTATTTTTTCCCCTAATGCAAGATTGCACGATTAGGAAGATATCAGGCTTATCCTGGTAAAAGAAATTTTAGGTAAAACTAGTTTTCACTAGTCATATCGAGTTTTAATTAGAGAAGTTTTAGTGAAAACTAGAAGTTTCTAATAAATGTAGTGAATTCTAGCATTGACTAGTTAATACTAGTATTCACGAATGGGCTTTGTTAAAACTAGTTTCAACTAGGCAAATCGGGTTATAAGTCGTTAAGTTACGATTAAGGATAATTACATAATGATAATATAACAATACGATGTTATGGCCAAACAAAGGTAGGTAACGAAGTACAATGGATATTATTTAAGAAGTGGTAACAAATTTTTTACCAATGGCAGAAGTTTTATATAAGTTATATGTAAGCAAATATAAAATAATCATCAATTTAAATATATGGTCTAAATTAAAAGAAGGCACCATGGACGGATTTGACACAAAAATTCACTCATCCGTTCTTTCCAACTATCTCGTTGTCAAAAATATCAAAACTATAAAATTTATATATTCACTACTTTTAGTTATTCAGTTATATAAAAAATATTAAATGGTTAATAAAGTCGACTATCTTAGGTCGAAACAAAATTTAGTAATACCCCACTTACGCGAACTCGAAGTTACGCGGTTCTTGATTTTTTCGTTTGGCAACAGCTGCACGCTATCTCGCTGCGATACGCATTGGACGCGTTTCGCGCGAACACTACGTGCACGATTGCGATTCTACGATGGACGAAAGTTAAGATTCTGTTTTACGTTTTCTAAACCCTTAAATAACTATGTCGTCCAAACGAAGTAAATCCGATTCTCCCGCACCTAGTAAGAAAAGGATTACGCTATCTTTGGAATGTAAACTTAACATTATCGAGGATTTTGATAGCGGAATAAAAATTTGGAATTGGCAATGAAGTTTGAACTACCGGAATCCATAGTAAGAACAATCGTAAAAGATAACGAAAGAATTCTCGATCCTCGAACTCGAGCGTAATTAGTAAACGTCGTGGTATTATGGCCGAGATGGAAAAACGCCGAAATTATGGTCTGATAATTAAATAAAAGTGAATAATTTTTGACGTTTCATTTATTTTTTTAATATTTTATATTAATATGTATAAAGAACTACAATTTTATTAAATATTTTTCTTCTAAACTAGCGCTTTTGTCAGTCCTCGGTTCCAATTAAACCAAATTTATATGTATTTATATGCGAAGTTGTACCTCGACTTAGGCGATTTTCGTCGGTCCCACCTATCGCCTAACTTCGGGTTATTATTGTACATACAGTATACATGTAACAACAACAACAATAATAATAATAACAATACACTATACCGTATTGGATATACAGGAATACCTCGATTATCGCGGTTATTGTTGCCACGAAAAATACCGCAATAATCGAATCCGCGATAATCGGGATAAATAATGCATGTAAAATGGGTGATCGTTGCCAAAGATTTTTCAAATCTATTGATTAAATTTTATGTATGAGGTTAAAAAAGAAATCTGTTAAACGTGCTAATCTTTTAAACTGATCTTTACGTTTCTTGTTAATAGCTGTAGACTCGATATCATCCTTGTTTCTCTTAGCATTCATTGTAGGGGTAAATAAGAAGAGAAATAAATATCCACATGCAGATTCTCCTCTAGAGATCCCGGCGCCCCGATGCAGCTTCCTTGTAACATCTACTCAGCACCTTTACAATATTGATAAAATGATAATTTTGGCGCCCTCCTTCTTAAGGCGCCCCGATACGGTGCATCGTTTGCTTACCGGGTTTAAGCTGGCCTTGTCCATATTTACTTCAGGCAATGGCGGACAGTTACTGATGAGCAGTGAGTAGGCGCCTTCGGATAAAAACGAAGTGCTTTAAGAGAGCTACTTGGAGGGTAAATGTAATTCTGGTTACATATGTAGTGGGCTGCATCTCGAAACCGCGATAATTCGAAAATCGCGGTAATCGAGGTATTCCTGTAGTTTTAAAGTCATTTTTCTGACAGCCGAGAGTGTTTTTATAATAAAAATTAATACAAATATTACGCTTAACCAACCGAAACAAAATGGAAACTGGATGGGAAAACAATTTCTCCCTTCTGTTTTTACATAATACATCACGTTAAAGAACTATATAAAATTATCGAAATAGAATAAAGCATTTTTAACTTAGGCTTTAATCGTTTAACGATAACAAATTTTATTAATATTTAATCAAAATACTAGTCTATAATCTACCAATTATATAGTCTAACGGCGATATCGACCCATAGCTTAGTCAGACTATACAGTATATTAATTCGAATAATATTTCAAAAGTAACGTAATGGCTACGTTCAATGGACGAGTTGTAAGGGTAACGGTTGGTGTATCTGCCGAACGGCGAGTAGTAACAGGAGGCGCGATTATCGAAAGAAAATGAAGCCCGTTGTAAACACCATTAAATACGTATACTGTATATATTATCATTTGTTCCTTTGGATTAATAACATCCACGGGCGCAACCATCTCGAAATAACTCGACACGTTGGATAGTAGCGCAAATAAAATCCGCTACCTAAAGTGACGTCACTCACTCAACCAGTTCGATAGTAGCGCTACCTCGAAGACGCGTTGCGCAGAAAATCTCTCAATTGTTCCACCACAGTCGAGTCTGCGAACGCAGCCAATTCGAAATTTTTTTTTTTATTTACATCGATTTCCGGAATTGCCAGATAAACTGGTTTGTAATATAAAAAAAAGACGCCACCACGTAAATATCGACCAGGCGAAATATGTAAAAGATTTTCGACTATAATTTAAAGAAAGATTTAAAGGCTATAGATAAAATAGAAACTATTCGACCGAGTTTTAAATTTTATCAGGCATTTTTAAATAGGTATTAAAATTTCTGTTCGGATGTAATAGACGAGATAGGCCACCTAGTTTACGTAAGATACCGCTACATTCATTACGTAAAATCTAACTAATTATATTTTGGCCAGGCGTTTCACCTTTTTCGAAGACAAATTTTTATGTTTCCGCCTAATACGTATTTACTTTAAACGTTCCGACTGTTATTTTTTCTTATAGATTTACAGGCCACGGTTGCGTCTATCCGTACCTACCGCCATAAAATAATAAT
This sequence comes from Olivierus martensii, assembly GCA_000484575.1. Taxonomy (NCBI): domain Eukaryota; kingdom Metazoa; phylum Arthropoda; class Arachnida; order Scorpiones; family Buthidae; genus Olivierus; species Olivierus martensii. The sequence goes on from AYEL01076488.1 coordinate 66,586, forward strand.
AAAGCTTATCTATTATCTAACCACCACTAGTACCAATATGGGGAGAAATTTTTTTAATTTTAAAAAACATTCGTCTTATTAGAACTACTATTAATAATTTTGTATGGGAATGAGGAGAATTAAAACGGTAAAATTTATCATTAATTTTTCATAAGAGTTTTAGACGGTGGGTCTAGTATTTTACTAGGTAATTTCTACCAAGGAGAAATAAGTTTCGGAAGGGAAAAAAAACACGGATGGAATACAATACGATACCGCCGCCATACTCCACCCGCGGCGCCACCACCATTCGAATCTTTAAAATGTGGAAATCGACGGTTAAGGACAATATCAAAAATATTTCCCGTTCATTTTTAAATACGTCCTCGGGTTAATTTAAGCGGCCTTTCTTTATATTTTTAGGCGTAAAGTTAAAATGGCGCTTTTACTCGGGTATCATCGTCGCCTTACCGAAGTGATACGGATCGAAAGGGGGGCCGAAAAATCCCTAGTGCTCGAAAGTCAAATGTTTACGCCATATTGTGAGGATCCCCTGTACCATCCCTAAAATAAGTCCGAATGGACTTATTTCCATTATAATTTTATTAAAATATTTGTTTTCTTATTAAAATAAATCATAATTTTATAAATTCACTTCCAAAGAAGGAAGCAAAGTTTAATCTTTCACTTCCAAAGAAGAGTAAAAAGAGAAATCATATCGACACGGAAAAGCTGTACGTAAGATCGTCTTTCTGATTACTCGTGTCTACCGATGTTCGTGTCTTTTTTCGGTAAGAAATCCGTTATACGCGGATAGAGATTTTTGCCCATATAAGAGCGGAAGGAAGGAGTGTGCGGAGTCTTCCCTCGACAACGAACACAGGGGTCTTTCCTCTACAAACAGTAAGGAGTCTTCTTCAACGAGAACAACCAGTTCTTCCTCGACCAAGTGCGGAGAGTTTTTCCCCCACGAACAACAGACACAAATACCTAAGTCCCGGAGTTCAATTGGATATACAGTATTTGAAGACTATCCTTATCCTTACAAAAGACTCGAATCTATCAGTAATCTGTCGTCCACTACAAGGACTCCAAAACAGTCAACAAGTCGATTATTATAGTGAGTGTTTCTGTGCATTTTGTGTGTGAATTTTACAGAACTAAAGACTGAAATTGTGGACTAAAGACTGTGTAGTGTGTTACGTCTACAAGACCACCTGATCATCAAAATAATCACAGGTATTTATCTTCCCGTCTTGGAGGATAAATACTTCTTTACAAACAATGATAAGCCACGTTAGGCTTAACGTGGCTTATCATTGTTTGTAAAGAATCTCTCTCAATAAATGGAGTTTTGGTTTTGAGTCGTAAGTAGCAAACACAGTTCATTCTCCCGTCCTTACCCACGTAAAAGCCCCATACTGTTCTAGGCTCTCGCCTGTTTGTTTAGTGTCATACACGACACTAAACTGGTGTCAGAACATTCTGATATCCGCTCCGAGGATCGCTCCGAGAGTTCCGAGGTTCCACAATATAAAGCCGCGAAGTTCCGTGGGTTACGAACAGGGTTGCAGAGTCGGGGAGTCGGAGATTTTTGGGTGGAGTCGGAGTCGGAAAAACAACCGACTCCGACTCCAGGGCTAGAGCTATATATATCGTTTCTAACTATTTAAGGCTAATGATAGTAATTAATGAATAATATCAGTTATCTAAATTTATGAAAAGGCTCCTATAGTGTTTTTAGTTAATTTATGAGTCTCAACTCTAACTTGTAAGTGATAAATTTTTGCCTTTTGGAGCCATATTTAGGCTATTTTATGGAAAGTGTTGCGCTCTAAGCCAAACTGAAACTTAGGCATAGGATTCTGATTAATGATTAAAATATAGTCCTTTAGCCTAACTCATAGGTCTAGCGACTAGCACTCTTACACATCGAGTTAAAAGAAATAAAAAAACAGACAATGCCAGAGGGTTACTGAAGGTAGCCTAAGATATCTGTTCTAATGCCAATGTAACATATTAATTAGTTTGATAAGAGTTCATTTTAATTTTTTATGCCAGTATGTCGGCTCATTTCAGCCAATGATGTGGCTTTTCCATTAGATACTCAACTCCAGTGGACCGAACGGGTGCTCCGCTCACTCTGCCGGAGGGTAAATATATGCGTATATAAAAGAAAAATTAGAATTAAATTTAAATTTACTAAATTACCGTATATACTCGAATATAAACTTCAGAAATTGAAAATTGGTAAAAATGCGAAACCCGTGTATAAGCGTGCTCAAACTTTAGCGCTTAAAATTTGATAAAAATCCAATGTCTAATGCAAATACTGATGATGAAACTGGTTTTGAAAAATTAATGGATCGAGCGGACCATCTTCAGCGCGAAAAAAGAAGAAAACTCGAGTCTGATACTAAACAAGTAAACCTACAAATATATAGCATATTTCGATGTGGAATTTAACAAAGCTCTAATAGAAGTTGAACGTTTCGAAAGAAAATCTGAATTAAATGTTAGAGAGGCCAACTCTAAATATCCTGAACTTGTAAAAGATGCTGCGCTTCTAGTTACAACTCCGCCTCCAACACAGGTCAGCGTAGAGAATATTTTCCTCACTCCGTTTGATCAGCGAACTGCGATGACAGATGAACTTACGGAGGCTATTTTGTTTATTAGAAATAATGCTTAAATTTAATTTTGGTATTTGCCTATTTGGTATGTAATTAAAATTTAAAACTCTAAAAAGGAAGCTTTTACTTTTTAATGCAGTGTTAATTTTATTTTAAAAGGCATATTTACTGGTTAAAACTTGGAATAGTTACTTAGAAATTATATTAAAGTAATTTTGGCACGACTAAATGCTTCCAAGGAGAAAGATTTTTTTTTTATTCAAATTTCAACAGCGATAAAACAAATCGTGTAAAATTTTAAAGGACGCGCATCGCTCTTTTCAGTGTATTAAAGTCGCTACTCGTTATTTCAGTTGTCGATTTTGTAAATTGTAACAACCTATACACAGCCCAAATTTGGGATAATATCTCTTAGAAATTGTAAGAAAGTATGGGCCAAAGTGCTATATAACTGTAAGTATGGCCTACCTAATATCTACAGCCAGTGTTATAAAATTAACGTAAAGTAGCCAGAAGAATCACTCGCAATAATAAAATACATTTACAATATTAACTAAACTGTACTTAAAAATTTTAGAGTCGGAGTCGGATATTTTTAAAAAGTGGAGTCGGAGTCGGACCTTACAAATTTTTAGGGAGTCGGAGTCGGATCATTTACTATCCGACTCCGCAACCCTGGTTACGAACCGCGCACGCGGTTTGACGTCGCGCGTGGTCCGCCACGCGACGCGTCTGGTTTCCGCGCTCCGTTACCTAGGCCGCCTATACGCCTCCGTATCTGGTAAATGTTTGACTTTCGACCCCCGGTCTACTAGGGATTTTTGGGGTATTTCGATCCGTACCGCTTCGGCTAAGGAGACAATCGTACCTTTACTCGTCCTACCAAATTATTTTTAATTTCGAAAGAGACGGCCTCTACCGGCGCCGCCTATCCCACCGGCACGCGGTACAATAAAGCAGAGACGGTTTTACCTTCCTGGAAAACTTGTGGTATAAAAGGAGAAGCGCCGAGAATCCATGGGTTGGGAAAGAAACGCGCACAGTATTATTTGCCAAAGGAGAAATACGGTAACGAAATGGTAAGTTCGTCCTTGAATCCCGGGACCGCGCATGACCGAATCGTCTGTTTACGGTTGACGGCCGTACAGGGATAACTTTTTTTAGGTCCGTTTGTTAAACTGGAAAATAAACGTGTAAGTAAATGGAAAGAACGATACTCGGTACTATGGTCGACCGTTAAGTTAATAAATCCGTGTGGTTAAGGGTAGTTAATATTATTATACCGGACGGCCGTTTTACCTAATAGATATTTAATTTTAACCACCGGCAAAGAAGGATTCCAAACAAAATTTTCCTCCGGTTACCGAGAAAACGGAAATAATTTTCTTAGATAAAGTCGGTTTTGGCCATTCCTTGGCACACATTTTAAAAATTCCGCTTAAGAACGCCTTTTATTGCCCTTATTTTTTAAGGTCGGGTCGAATCTGGCCGTCCGGATGAAAAATTAAAAGAAAGCGCCGCTCTACTTAATTAATATTCTTATAGTGGACGGTGGAAAACCATTATAAGTGGAGAGCTGGAATGGAAAGGAGGAGATAGTTTTAGGCCACCATCCGGGTCCGGTGGTCCGGGAAGAATGTCGGACCCGGAAAAGAAACGGATATTGTTTTTCTACATATGACCACCTTATACGGCTAATAATTATATTTTATCTCGCTCCTCTATTAAACCGGTCTATTTAAATAACAGAACTTTAGTTTCGGCTTTCCACTCCGAGGACCCGGGTTCGAGTCTCGGGTCGAAAATATTTATCACGGGGTCCGGGCCCGGCCTCCACCATCCGGCTGACCCCTCCGCCGGTGGAAGGGCTGGTTTCGCCCGGTCACTTTGTATTCTCCCCGAATGGAAAGTGGCGTCATCTGTTAACAAAAAAATAGAACTCGAGTTATTTTTTTTACGTATTTCTCGTAGCAACACCGGACGCGTTTCTTTTTCTTTATTAGCGAGATATTCGACCCGGTTAGGGCCAATTTCAAAAATCTGCGTGTTTTAAGAAAGTTTATATCGGGGTTATAGCCCGGGGTCGGACGGCCCATCTTACGTGTTAACCGGTGGCTAATTAATATTTGGCTCGCCCACCGGTTAATAGAGGTGCTGAAACATATTCCTATTTCTAGGTTAGTTACCGCTCCGTACCGTAGTAAGGAGACTAGCGGAAATCTAATTTTCTGCCTAAAGACGTAATGGCTGGGGCTGTTAACCGCTCCCGGCGGATAAAACTAATTTCTTTACTCTACGTAAGACGGGTGGCCGGATGAATCGATTATTTCGGCTGGGTGGTTTTCGCTCCGACGCTATTTCCGATTAAAAATACGTTTCGACTACTGGAAAAACGTAGCCCAGTCCTTGGATTCGAATTTACCTTTTAGCGCCGTTTTATTTTTAAATGGTGAAAGTATACTTCGAATCACGAAAACACTCGTTGCCACATCGCCATTGTTACGCGAAAACCTAACGAGTGACCCTCGTTTATAATGTAAAAAGGCAGCTGTGGCCGGATATTAGGTTAGGTGGGTTAAGCCGCCATATCTGATATTCTGTAGCTGACGGCGTCCACTTATTCGCCCGTGGCGGGTTGGACCTCTCCCGAAAAACTGGAGGCGTGGGATCGGGATGCTTAACAGGATTTTTTTTTTACTTTTCTGTTGGCCCAAGTTCCAAATGTCGGAGAACTACCGAGTCGAATTACTAGTGGTGGTGGCGGCGTTACCAGTCGTATACCAGCATCCGTCTATGTCCAGCGGACCTAATGTTACGTTTTTGCGCCTGGCTCGGTGTGACTTTTTTACTTTTCTGTTGGCATAAGTTCCAAATGTCGGAGAACTACCGAGTCGAATTACTAGTAGTGGTGGCGGCGTTACCAGTCGTATGCCAGCATCCGTCTATGTCCAGCGGACCTAATGTTACGTTTTTGCGCCTGGCTCGGTGTGATTTATAATTTGTATTAAATTAAGCCTTTCCGGATGCGTGTCGGTCGGACATTTTACGCTTAGTTTTGATGGTAGAATACGCCCGGTACCGGATCATCCGGTATATTTTCTCTCTGGGATTTAATACTTTCCACCTGCGCACCGTCCGGTGAAGGAGAGAACGAAAAAACCACGGACATCTATTTTTAGCAATTTCGGATTTATCATTTTAGCGTTTAAAATATTTAATTTTAGCGTCTATTTTTATTAAACATAAATTCAAATAATAATCCAGTTCGATACATTTTAACACAATTTATTATGTGGAACTTCGGGACCTGGCCGAGATCGGTTTAGTATCGGCCCGCCACACTAAACCAACAGGCGTCAGCCTACCAGCGGTATGGGGGCTTTTACGTAAATAAGGACGGCGGCTCGTTACTTACGACTGGCGGACTACGGTGTAAGAACCCAAACTCCATTTATTGAGAGAGATTCTTTACAAACAAAGATACCGCCACGTTAGGCTTAACGTCGACCAGACGGGAGGATAAATACCTGGAGAGGATAAACACATCTCTACCTTATAACCAATTTATTATACGCTTATACGTCGCGAACTAAGACGAAGCGAAAAAGGTACGCCCTTATGTTTAGACGTGGTCGTCTCCGAGTCGTCGGCAACAGAGACTAAAGATTGTACTTTATACCGTACATGTATACAGAAATATGTGAATATGATTCGCATACTTGATCTTCTCGAACACTCTTTTAAACGGAAATGGTTGTTTTGACTCGACTGTAGGCGTGTGACGGGGTCGCCACATACCTATGGTTATTCTCGATGATCACCGGATTGTCTCGTAGACGAAACACACAACAGTCTTTAGTCCTTCGATTTTAGTCTCTAGTTCTTTAAAATTCACAAACACACAGTAAACGGAAAATACTGACTATAGAATTATCACGTAACAATTGAATGTTGACTGTTGCGGACCCTCGTAGTTTATGGTGACGACAGATCGCTGATGGATTCGGAGTCTTTCGATTTAATAAGGGTAGTCTTCGGATATTATCTCTAGTTGAAATCTCGGACTTACTTCTCTGTTCTTCGTCCAGGGAAGACTCCTCCGCACTCTCCTTTCTCCGCTCTTATATAGTAGAAAAGAGAGGAGCCTACCTAGCCCAAGCACCGCGACCGACAATGGTCTATTGCGCACCCCGCTCTTATATAGACAAAAATCTGTATATACGTATCCGCCGTGCGGATAACGGGTTTCTTACCGTAAAAGGACACGAACATCGATGGACACGAGTAATCAGAAAGACCATCTTACGTGTCGGCTTTCTGTATCGATCTGATTTCTGATTTTTCTTTTTACCCTTTTTTGGAATCGAAAGATTTACTTAAACTTTTGCTTCCTTTTTTGAAAGTGAGTTTACAAAATCATGATTTCATTATTAATAAGGAAACAAATATTTCAATAAAATTATAATGGCAGAAGTCTATTCGGACCTACTTTAGGGCTGGTACAGGGATCGGATTCCTACAATTATATACATAAAATTTAAAGATATCGTAACAATAAAAAAATATTCCCTCGGAACGTTTGCGAGTCTCTTTCGTTCGGTAAGCGATTGTCGATAGGGAGACATCGCCTCCATTACACTTCGTCTCGCCTTTGAACTTTTATCAAAATTTGGATCATTTTGTACAAACTGATCCATAATTTCCGTAGTAGTGGCTAAACTTGATTTGACAAAAATATCGATGAAAGAAAAACGTTCTAACTTCGAGGAACTATAGTTCCAAGTGGCAGAGTAAGCCATCCCTACCGTATCGAACTATAGTTCCAAGTGTCAACATTCGGGTTAAAACTAAAATGGGATGATTGTTATTTTTATTACTGTAAAATAACGTTGATGACCGATCATAAATATGAACTCTGGTTATTTTTATTACTGTAAAATAACATTGATGACAGATCATAAATATGAACTCATCGCAGATTTTCGTATGTACTGCACTGAAATCAAACTCTCTGCCAGAGGCCATAGGAGTATCGAAGCAACAAATTCATACGATTTCGGATTTATACCAGTATAACGGTTTGAAAATCCCCGTCAGTCAGTGAATCAATAAAAAATATAGAATTCGAAAAAACCGCGCTATATGGAGACAGCGTTAAATGGGGTCTTACTGTTTCTAATTCATATACACGCACTTCTCGGTTGAATCTTGAAATCAGTCATTAGTTTTTAAATGCACATTGACTAAATATAATGGCGTTAATGGAAACTCGCTAATCCCAAACACTGAACGTGTTTTCAATTACACCCATTCTTCATTACAGAAAAAATTATTTATTTTAAGTGCAGTATCCCTCCTATTACACGGCTTCCTACCACACGGTTTCGCTCTAACACGATTTGAAAATTGCGGAAACCCTCATATAACACGTACTTCCACCACACGGTTTTTACTTTAACACGTTTAGAAAATTACGTTTACTCTCCTACCATACCAAACATTTTCAATAATTTTTGTAAATCCATACTAAGGACACACAATACACACACAAAACGCCATCATTGAGAAATATTTGGCTAAAATTAGTCATAAATGCAATTTCGCTACTTGGCAGTGAGAGGGACGATCAGTGGCGCCGAGAGAAATCACGCGGCCCGGGGCCCGATACAAACCAAGTTTTGGGCCCTCTATATATATCATCATCATCATAATCAACCGTTATCAATCCACTGCAAGATGAAGGTCTCTCCAAGCAATTTCCAGTTCTTCCTGTCTACAGCCTCTCAGATCCAAAACTTCTGATGTAAAATTAACAATCTCATCTCTCCATCTGTAATTGGTCTCTTTCTTGGTCATTTTTTATCTCTTTGTTATCCAGTGAAGTACTTTAGTTGTCCATCTATTATCATTTATTTTTATATGTCCAGCCCATATCCACTTCTGTTTTTTTATCTTTTGGATTACATATATAACTTTTGTTTGACTCCTTACCAAGTATTACGTTTTCTCTCTCTTCTAGTTATTCTCAGCATGCATCTTTCCATACTTCTTTGTGTTGTTTGCAGCCTTTGAATAGCTCTTTTCATTAGTGTCCAAATTTCTGATCCATTAGTTAAAACTGGCTGAATACACCGATCAAATATTTTTCCTTTCTTTTCAAGCGAAGTGGCATTTTTCGTTTTAAAATTTTTTCTTTTTTGCTCTGTAATTTGTTCGGGAATTTTTAGACACACCTAAATACACACAAGGAACTTACTCCCTAGAGTCTGCAGTCGGCTGAATGGCCGCGTGATATAGCTGTGGCTTACCATCCTGGAGAATCCGAATCCCATATCTTCAGTTTTTCAGGAGAGGTCCAGGTCCGGCCCGTTGAACCTAATCCTTCAACCATCCGGTTGACCCCATATAGGTGTTGGCCAGCCTGTGATGGGCTCTAAAAATGGCCACTGCCAGATACAATATGTCCCTCGTGTAATATGGCGGCTTAACCAAACCAAACCGAAACCTAACCCGCGGCCCATACCGGAAGTCAGCACCGACGGACATCGCGCTACCAACTCGGCTACTCGGCATTCTGACATGTTTGCACATTTTTTATTATATATAATAGCTATGAAAACTTTGAATCCATTTTTTTCGGAATTGGCTGAATAGGCTGCACTAATATTTTATCATATTAAGACATGAAGGGTAAACTACCAACACACACAAGTTTGATTCCAAAGTTCAATTCCCAGACCGCGCCCTCTCCTTGTCAGTGCAGAAGAATTGTTTGTGTATTTCAACAAAGTGGATCAGTAGTATCATATAACAATAGTGTTAGTAATTTATATTTTTGATGATAATTGCAACAATTTCATCTGATGTTCAATATGAATTTGAGCATAGAACATCTTTTTAAATCCACGATTAACATGTATTTAATGATTACTATTTAATTTATCTGCGATCAGTTGTAGTGTCTATATATTGATTTTAGATATCTTTTAGATCACTTTTTTAAAATTATTAAATAAAAAATATATAATAATAATCAATTCATTTACAGGAATTGTTTGGCCAGTTGAAGCTATGCCTTATGCTTTGAGATATATCAGTTATGCAATGCCACAGACAATTGCAGCAGAAGCTATGAGATCATTGTTTGCAAGAGGATGGGGATTCAGTCATGATGTTATTTGGCAAGCATTTGCTGTTACATGGATTTGGATTGTGTATTATATGATATTCTCAAGAGTAGTTCTGAATGTAAAGAAGTAGAGAATAAAATTAAATATTTAGCACACAATAGTATATATATATATATATAATTATTTAACTTCTAAAAATTTTTAATAGATTAAAATATATAGTTTAGTGATCTAGAATTTTAAATAAGTCTACAAACATATTTTAAATACAAAATTTGAAATATGGTAAACTAAGAATTAAAAATCATTGAAGTTTTATTTAATATGTTTTATAGAAATATTATTATTTAATTTTATATAATAAATATTGTGTATTGATTAGTGTTGCACGCCAACGCGTTACCACTCGGCCATCCAGTCTATTCGGCCATATTTGGAATAAACAATAATTTGCAACACTTAAAAACACTGACACTGTTTAAACAATTGTTTGTATAGCACTTAATTAACAGATAATCAAGGCGCGTCCATAAACTTTGTCACACTATTTAGGAGAGGGTATAGATTTTTTGATAATGTATGACGTCGGCCGGATTGGCCGCGTGGAAACGCTTCGGCTTTCCACTCTGGAGGACGCGGGTTATCCAAGATTCTCTCCAAGATCTTCATGGTGTCGGCCGGATTGGCCGCGTGGAAACGCTTCGGCTTTCCACTCTGGAGGACCCGGGTTCGAGTCTCGGGTCCCACCCCTTGAAAATATTTATCATGGGGTCCGGGCCCGGCCCGTCGATCCCCGTCCTCCACAATCCGGCTGACCCCTCCGCAGGGGTGGGCAGCCTGTGGAAGGGCTTGTTTCGCCCCGCCACTTAGTATTCTCCCTGAATGGAAAGTGGCGTCATCGGTTAACAAAAAAAAAATAATAATAATAATAAAAAAGATCTTCATGGTATGTGACATTAGTTTAAAAAAAAAAAAAAAAAAGATAATGTATGACAGAAGAGGGAAGGTAATCATGCAAACTGCAGCTTCTCGTTTTATAAAGGATTAAAGTTTTATATATTTATATTTTATAAAATACAAGTTTTTAGTTAGAAAGTGTTTATACTTAATTATTCGAAAAATAAAGACTAATGTAATATATTTGGATATATAGTAAGTTTTTTTGTCAACAGATGGCGCAACGTTATTTTCCACTCAAGGATACTGAATGACGGGGCGAAACAAACCCATCCACTGGTTGCCAGCCTCTGCGAAGGGCTAAACGGGATTGTAGAGGAAGAGGATCGACTGGCCAGGCTCGGATCCCATGATAAATTTTTTCAAGGAATGGAATCCTAGACTGGAATCCAAGTCTTCCAGTATGAAGAATCGAAGCGTTTCTATGTGGCCAATGTACAGTATGTTGATTATAAAATTTAAGACACACTGTATTTAGTTCTAACACATTTTATGCAATTGTTTGAAACTAACAAAGCCTAATGTGAAAGTATTTTGTTATTTCCTATTACTTTTATTAATTTTTTACCTAAAATAGGAGGAAACACTTTTAAATAAAAAGAGTCTATAAATTTCTGACGTCAGAATCAGGATGATCAAGTTTTAATGTAACGAAAAATGATGAAGGGGAAATTGGGGATCAAAAGTACGGTATTCGAAATAAATGAAATAATTTATGAATGCTCCCTTAGAAGCTACATACTCCACTTTCGATCCCTATATACAGTATATATACCGGGTGTTTTTCTTGAAATCGAACACACTGATTGCATTAAATTTTAAACAAATATAAAATACAAGACAAATCAGTTATAAATTAGAATTTTAAAACAAATTGTTAACAGTTGTTATTATTATGTAATATTTTATAAATTAAAATAATTTTCAAAAGAAATTAATTTAATATAATACTGAATGCTATAATTTTAAGTAAATCTTATATGCACAAGATAAAAATAATTTTATAAGTTCTTGATATAAAAATTATAATTGTTGCATTAGACATTGGACATAGAAAATTTCGTGAAGCTATTATTATTTATAGATATATAGGAGACTCCCAATTATCGGGGATTGAATTCGAATAATTCGGAGGTTAATTATCGAAGTTTTATGTTGGATACGATATCTGAATTTTAATGCCTCATATTTTTTTTTGTATATTTTTGTTAATTGGCGATCAAAATTGGAATCGAATTAAAATTACAAATACTATGTTGCAATAATTTCTTCTGCAAATAAACAATTTCTTGTTTCCTTTCAATAAATATAGGGTATTTATAAATGTGCATGTAATTTGCTTTTTAATAAATAAATTGCATATACAATATATGAATGTATTAAAGGAATATTGTCCATAATTTTGATTTTTAGTATTTTACGGATTATTCCGAGAAATTAATTTCACTACTACCTTGTTAATTACCAGGTGAATCAGGATTAATTAGTACTTCGATTAACTGAGGATATGCGTATATACTGTGTATATTTCAAAATAATGATATATTAAAATGAAAGCAATATATGAGTAAATAATTCTAGGTACAAAAATTAGAAAGTTATTGTAATGACTATACAAATTATTGTATAATTAACTAAATATTGCTATAACTGTAGAAAATAACTAAAATTTTAATAATTTTCTACATTTCCTGATAACGAAATCATTAAAAATGTCTCTAATGTATGAAGATAAATGCCAAAATAGAGAGATTACGCCAAATTTAAAAATAATTACACACAAACGGTTATGGACCGTTCTTATCTGTCCGCTCGAATTTGCGTATTTTCCTATAGCGGCAGTCACACCTTACGATTTTTAGCCGCGACCGCGACCGCGACCGGAACTGGCTCTTCTCCCTAAGGCTGGATTCACACTGGTCTGAGACCATGACTGACAACTTGCGAGAGAACATGCACATCGATCACGACCAGCTTCACGATTTTTCGAATCAACCAATAGCAACTGCGTAAACAACAGCCAATAAGAGCTGATGTATCATACAGTTCGTAAGAGATGGCTAAATGCCTCCTTTCTATTGGCTAACGTAATGACGTAGCCGCTGCGACCACGACAATATTCAGCGAGTTGAATATTGTCGTGGTCGCGGTAGAGAGTCGGGAAGCGAGGCCTGATGGGGTTGTTTCTATAGCAACGGTCGCGGTTGTAGTCGAGATCGCCATCGCAAGGCCAGTGTGAATCCAGCCTGACTCGTAAACCCCCTCCGAACCGGTCGCTGATGCGACGTCGCTCGTCAATAAAAAGTTTGTTTTTGTGGAGATGGTCGCAACTGCACATCCAATGAGGAGCTCTCTTTCTCTGACATCATCAACGGTCAGCCATTGCTACAATTTTATTGGCTAAAAGTGTAGATTAGCGCGACAGCAGTAACTACAGTGTGACCACGAACAGTCAAATGCAACAAGCGACTTCTTCCGGTCGCGGTCGCGGCTAAAAATCGCAAAGTGTGACCGCCGCCTACAGAAAATCGCTTATAGAAAAGTATAATATTGAGATACAGTTGTAGGCTGTATGCAAATGAAGTTTAAAATGACGTAGAAAGCTGAAATTTGGAGATGCTAGTATAGAAGGACCACTGTACTGGTATGCAAAAAATCAGGCAATCAGGAATTCTATCCTAAAGGGCAGAAAAGGAGAATTAAACTTATAGTTAGCTGATAAAATCTTTTAAAAATCTTTTTTTTTTTTCGATTTGAATATTTTATGTGGAGAAAAATATCCCTGACATAATAGTTGAAAAATTACACTCAAAAGATAGTCAATAAAAGTAACGGCCTCAAATTTAACGAATTTTTAATACTAATTTTATTTTGGCAAAAATCGATATTTATGAGATTTTGAGGGTCTGCAAATGTCGAATCTGAATATAGTTTTTTAAATTCAAAATGATGGATCCAATATGGCGATTTGAAATTTAACAAATATTTAGTCCGATTTTGTTGTGTTGTTGGCCGGATTGGCCATTTAGAAATCTCATGGATTTAACGCTATAACTCTATGGATAGCGCGCAAGCATATACGCAACATGTGCAGAGCAACGTTGGCGCCAAGAAGTTTTGAAATTTTACAAATTTTTAAAAAACTATTGAAAGTTCTTAATATAAAAATATTTGTGATATGAGATAAATCGGAAAATTTTTAATTTTTTTTCAAATTTCGGAAATATAAATACGATAATATGTTGATACAATGTATGATAAAAAAAGTAATTTACCATGTGAACCAAGAACGTTCTAGATGTCAACTCGTTGGATGTAAACAAAAAGCGACAATAGCCCATTTTTCTACCGCCAATTTTATACAAGAGGCATTTGTTTTCGGTTAGTAAACTTACTTAAAAACATTTAATATACATTTTTATGGAAATACTGTATATACATTTTTTATATGTGGTATCATTTTCAATTTTTGTTATTATTTAAAAAGGCGCAAAATTTATATTTGCACGAGAGCGTTTATAAGGCTTGACGCGGCCCTGAATGTTTGAGTTTTTATTCTGAAGAAAAAACAGTAGCGACATAGACAGATACATAAGCAATTGAAAAAGAACTAATCGCCTACTTTCTGAACGTGTCATTTATTTCAGAACAATTATAATAGATTAAAATGTATGTCATCAACAGTGGCGGCGACTCGTGACTTGAAATCGTGGGGTTGCTGCAATGTTCGAAATATGCATATAAATTGTAAATACAGTGTATACGTATATAGATAAAATAGCAAAATTATGGTAAAAATTAAAAAAGTATGAAAAAATATTGCTTATTGTCGCTAAAATTATAGTTTAGTGTAATTCAAAATGTTATGACTTTAATGGTAATGTTTAAATATTTAAAGAAACGGAGTAAACACGATAAGCACTACGAACATGCTACTACTGGCGTAACCTGCATAAAAGTGAAAAGTGAAACTGCCCGATGGACAGTGTCGTATTACGCTAATAGCTGGCATCAACGCATGTCAATGACGTGCCATATTGCTATTGCATGCGCGAATAGCAAGTAGCAATATAGCACAGTGCCGCTAGCCTCCTTCGTTCTCCTTAGTGCTACAAAATAAATTATTATTTTTCATACAAAATAAGAGAATTGAATAGGGTTATTGATGATAAAATTAAATATTACAAACAAATATAAATAAATTAATAAATATGTTTACATATCGAGAAAAATTGGGAGTGCTGCAGTTCTTCAGTGCCTATGCACGGCTCGTGCATCAAAATCAAAATCATCACGGCTCGTGCTCCTGGTCATCAAAATCATCTTCGATGCAATTAATTTATATTTTAAAATTATATAAATAATTAAGCATATTCAGTTCTAAAAGTATTAGGAATAATGTAGGAAAGCCATTCTGTTACTTCTGACTTTAACAGAGTAATCTCATCATTTATCACTTTATCTCAAAATATTAAATACTCATTTTTAAATTTAATTAATTAATGCTGTTTAAAGTTTGACTTTAATAACCAGACCACTTGATTAAATTTTATAAAAATGAATCAAATAGTTCAAAAATTATTAGAGAGAAATCTTTGAAGTTTGAATATCTACCATTTTTAAATAGTGACAGATAAACGGTTAATCGATGCATCTTTGGCATCATATTTAATGGCATAATTATCATCATTTAATTTTCATAAAATTTAGTATCTCAGATGTTTGAACGTCCATTCTTTTTAAACGGTTGCAATTAAAGTTAATTGATATAATGTTGAAGTGACTTCACTGGGTGACCTTTAAAGATAAAACATCACCAATAAATTTCATGAAAATATACTAATTAATTCAAAAATTTATTAGTGGGAGTAGTGGCGGATTAAGACAGTACCCACCTCTACTCAAAGCTTGATCGCGGAGTTTGTGATGTTATCAGCAGTAGGCCATTCATAGATATAGTTTGCATGGAAGTTAATTTAATATAATCGATAAAATAATTTCAAAAATACAGAATTTTATTTTGTCGTTTTTATGATTTTCTTTTATATATCAATAATAATCATTTCTTTGTATAAAATAGGCCTATATGAAACTAAAAAATACATATATACAGTATTATAAACTCATTATTGTAATTAGAATATAATAATATATATTATCATCTTACAATCAATTTACAAAATTTTAACATGAAAATTTCATTGGTCAAAATGCAATATAATTAAACAAACAAATTGAAGAATTTTTTAGTTAGCATATTCAAGAATTTCAAGTTTCCTTTTCTTTTTAGAACAATTTGTATCATTCTTCATTAAACAAAAATCTTCATTAAACAAAACTTCTTTCAGAAATATATTACATGCAGTCCATAAAATCATCATTATTGTATTTTCAGTATCATGATCCTTATTGTGAACAAGGTTATTAAAAACAAAACTATCCTCAAACAGTTTTGTCAAAAATTTTCTTTGATTTTCAAGGCTCAAAAAACCAACTTTTGTGAAATGATACAAATTTGTTTAAGATTACATATGTATATATCACAGCATTTACAATAATTTCTTTTGGATAAATGAGTCCACTCCTTCAAATGTGTGAATCATTTCATTCCTACAATGAATTTTTTCATCAGTAGTAAAAATTTGTGATAAGTGAGTCCACTCCTATTAAATGTGTGAATCATTTCATTCCTACAATGAATTTTTTCATCAGTAGTTAAAATTTGTTTGAAGAAAATACATTTTAGTTTTTTCAAAATGGAATATGTACAATAACCTCCAAATATGTAAACACATTAAAATGCTTCTAAATTAATTGAGAATCTGTATCATCAACTACAATGTTCAGATTAACCTCTTGATTTTTAATGTATTTGATAAATTAATATTTTCATTCCATTCATCATCATCATCCACTACATTAATGCATATTACTTGTTTCTTAAATGGTAATTCACACTTTATATTGCTTTGGAAGCGCAACCTGGTTTTTGTCTCAAATAATTGTCGAATAGAAATGTGATACAGACCTGGGCATTATTTAAATAAAAATTTATTTAAATACTTTTTCAAATAATTTTTTATCTTATTTGATTGAAAATTATTTTCAAATAATTATTTGATTAATTATTTGAATCATCAAATATTTTTTTCAATTATTTGTTATTTTATATAATTTCAAATAACAAATAATTAATTATTTGTTATTCTGGTTTTTGTCTCAAATAATTGTCGAATAGAAATGTGATATTGCTCTCCTGCAATCTGCCTATACTTCCCGAAAATTTGTAAGTGGTTCCATATATTTATTTTTTCTTCTAATGCCCTTCAAAGAAGTAATTAGGTGTCTATTTTAATGCTTTATTAAACCAAAATATAGAAAATGGGCTGCTGATATTCAAACCTCACCCATTAACCATAGAAAACCATTGATCTAATCTTCTTCAACTTCTGGATCCTTTCCATCATGCTTTCTTTTGGATTCTTAACATTCGTAATTTCCTACCAAATACTGATATACTCAATTAATGTGGCTATGCTTTCAAAATTTGTAATATTATTTTCAGTATCCAATGAATACAATCCATATGACACAAATCTATTAAATATTTATAAAGCAAGCTTAACATTTTGTCTTTCCATTACTGAAGGAGATAATACCTTCAAACTTCAAACCATATCCATGCTTTATCAATGAATTATTTTCAATGTGATGCAGTTTTTTCAAAGCCTTCAATGAAGCAGTGAGAACATTTCCATTCCAGCCACTACGTATATTACCAAAATCAGGATACTGGAAGAACTGATCATCATTTTTGATTTAATCAGTTAATATATTGTTCATTTGTTTGAATGCTCTCCACCATGACACTTGTAGAAAATTATTTTCTCGTAAAATTTTGTTATTATTTGATGGTGTGTGCATAACATTCTTCTCCTGCTGGTCGAAGACATTGAAAATTTGGAAAAATTGAAGGAATTGCTCGTTTTTTAATGGTGCACTGATCAATTGTCCTGTTTGTCGGCCGGACTGGTCGCGTGGAAACGCTTCGACTTTCCACTCTGGAGGACCCTGGTTCGAGTCTCGGGACCCACCCCTTGAAAACATTTATCATGGGGTCCGGGCTCGGCCCGTCTTCCACAATCCGGCTGACCCCTCCGCAGAGGTGGGCAGCTTGTGGAATAGCTTATTTCGCCCCGTCACTTAGTATTCTCCCTGAATGAAAAATGACGTCATCTGTTAACAAAAAAAAGATTTCAGCATGCAGTAATCGATAGCAGCAGTCTTTCATAATACACAAATGCCGTCGGCCGGATTGGCCGCGTGGAAACGCTTCGGCTTTCCCAATTTTCATGAAATTTAGCAAGAGCATAGGATATATTGTGTGTGTATTTCAGATGTTTGAACGTCCATTCTTTTTAAACGGTTGCAATTAAAGTTAATTGATATAATGTTGAAGTGACTTCACTGGGTGACCTTTAAAGATAAAACATCACCAATAAATTTCATGAAAATATACTAATTAATTCAAAAATTTATTAGTGGGAGTAGTGGCGGATTAAGACAGTACCCACCTCTACTCAAAGCTTGATCGCGGAGTTTGTGATGTTATCAGCAGTAGGCCATTCATAGATATAGTTTGCATGGAAGTTAATTTAATTTAATCGATAAAATAATTTCAAAAATACAGAATTTTATTTTGTCGTTTTTATGATTTTCTTTTATATATCAATAATAATCATTTCTTTGTATAAAATAGGCCTATATGAAACTAAAAAATACATATATACAGTATGTATAAACTCATTATTGTAATTAGAATATAATAATATATA
>AYEL01076489.1:0-17060 GCA_000484575.1 Olivierus martensii
CATATATCACTATTCCAATTGTAATATACAGGATGATTCAAAAAGATTGTGCCAAAATTTACAGACCTGTAGAGGATAAAATTCCGAATAAAAAGTTTAGCGTTTTTGATTCGAGACTCTGTTTAAAAGATATAAGGTGCGATTGTTTTGTGACATTATTTCCGATCCAGTCAAAAAATTTTTTTAAATTTGTTTATTTGCATTTTTAAAATCATCTATAAATTTTAACTACTTAAAAACTATCCTAAAAATTTAAAGTATCTAGAACAAATTTTTTTTTTAATTTTATTTGTGCTTGTTCTAACCTCAATCTCAAAGATCAGTAAGATCTTTTATGATTTCTATATATTAATGAGAATAATTTAATGAAAAATCATTTAATTCTTTAAATAAAACTTATAAAAAAATTAATAAATTCTTTCCAAAAACAGAATTAATTATATATATACCTGTAATTATGGTGTCGACTGAAATTTTTCGGAAATAGAAAGCTTCTTTTAATAGTTGCTAAAAAATATTAAAACTATAAAAAAATATAAAATTGTAATAGTCTAATCTATAATTTAATAGGAAGAATAGTACACCAAGTAGCTTTTAAAAATTATTATAATAATAAAGTTAAATCCGTGATAAAATGTTTAAAAAATTGTTGTTTTTTATCTTTTTTGTTCAACTCCTTATTAAAAAATTTCATAACAATAAATTCTAAGGCAACTATAATAAACTTATATCAGAAGTACAAAATAGAAAGTGAGCTGTGACATTTACTCAAAATTTGGCTTTCTGGTCAATAAAAGACACTGCTGCTATCAACCACAAATGTATTGATGTTTTAAAATTTAAATAAAGAAAACAATATATTTTCATTGTTGTATGTATTGATTTTTTCTTTAGTTTTGGTTTGCTTATTATCTCGAAATTTAGTGTGTTTCAAATCAGGCTGCAAATTAGCGTAATGTTTCTTAATTTTCCCGATCTACGGTAAATTTCACACAGCCTAATTCCCACTTTTCCCAAATTCCGGTCGTTGACTACCCTGTAATATGATCAACTTACCTTTCACATCTGAAGTTATTCACCCTGTAAAAAATATATTGTTAAAATTTTTATAGGCCTACTTTTCTTCACAATCTAGTACGAGAGAATATACTGATCCTAATAAATAACGAGAATCAAGGTTCGATTTATTTTCTCTGCAATTTGATCTAATTAGTGTAATTAGAGAAAGGGAAGAAAAATTCTCAATACATTAAATTTCATTTTGCAGAATACAGTAAAACCTCGATTTTACGGACTTCGGATTTTACGGACAATGATTTTAGGATTTGGTGATAGGCTTCTTAGTGAAGTAAAGAAAATAGCTCCCAAAGATATTAAAATTAGAGTAAGTTTTTAATTTATAAATAATTTTAAATTAGAAAATGTAATTTGCTTATAATAATAATGATTTTTCAAGATATCTGCTCCACAAGAAAGGTTATATTCAACTTGGATAGGGTGAGTAAAATAATTTTATATTGTAGCTTAAATTTAAATAATTAAGAAATGAATGAAAAAAGATAATGAAACTGTAAAAATAAAGTTTTAATTAATATTATTCTATATGATAAATTTTTAAAAGAAATCATGAATGTCACATTATATATTGTATATATGTGTGAACATCAAATTCTTAATTGACTAGTTGAAGTAGTTAAATGATTATTTCATTGATCTACATTAACTTGTTTTTTAAAACTTCATTTAAAACAAATAAAATTAGAAATGTCATTAAAATTATTGTATTCTTAATAATGTAATAATTCAGAAAATTAATTTTTATTTTTCATATTTAATGTTTAACTAACTACTGTATCATTGGAAAAATTGCAGATGTAAAAATATATTGATAGATAGCACAGTTAATAGTTAAGAATTAATAGTAATTAGTTAAGAGTTAATAGACAAGGAAACTTTGCAAAATGTAAAAAATATTGAATTAAATTGTTAATGAAAAAATTACAATCATTAAATAACAATAAAAAATATTCTCCTTTTTCCATTTTAAACAGGCTATAGCCTGTTTAAAATGGAAAAAGAAGATCCATTGGTAATACCGATGTTTATTTACATGCCCTGGGCCACCATAAACACATGTACTGCCATAAAAATTAATGTTCCTTTGCTATATTTAATATCTTATTAAAAAGTAAAAAATTACTACATAGTTAAAATTTGTTTTTAGGTCACTTAACATTTGTCAACAACAGCCCTTGACATACAGTAAATATTGAAGTCGCTAATGGATTGGTTTTTGTATTTTGGAGTAAAGCAGCAAGAAGATTTTATTTATTTATTTAATAATGAAAAAAAATTATATTATTATAGAATAAAATATTGGTGTTACAAATATTTGTGCATACAAAACAAGAAATATTTTTTTGAAACTATTTGAAAATTGTTTAAAAATTTCAGAAATGGTCAAGTTATTAATATATTATAAAATTACCTAGTTATTTAATGTTTTAGCAGTTTTTCAAGATGACAGGTTTTGCCAGAAATCCTTAAATTAAAATTAAGCATTTATTTCAGAAATACCAATATAAGATTAGTAATTGATCCAATTTATAATACATATGTACTGTATTATACAAGGTTGTTCAATAAGTTCGCGGAGCGCCATCTATTAGTCAAAATTAGAACTAAAACTTCGACGCCATTTTCATATTTGTTCTTTCTTAGAAACACGTCAAAAGTTTCATTTCGATCTGTTAATTTATTCATTGTTTAACCGCCCTTTATATCTAACGTGTTGTGCCTTTTTTTCAATATGGATAAAATTGAGCAAAGTGCAGTTATTAAATTCTTTGTAAAGAAAGGTTTAAAGGCAATGGAAATTCATACCGAAATGGTGAATGTGTTGGGTGAATCTGCTCCTTCAAAAACAATGGTTTGCAAGTGGGCTAGTTTGTTCAAAAGTGGTCGTACCAGCCTTGAAGACGATCTGCGAGAGGGACGTCCAAAAACTGCATCAACACCGGAAATCATCGGAAAAATACCGGATATGGTATTGGAAGACCGTCGATTGACTGAAAGAGATTTAGCAGAGGCTTTAGGCATTTCATTGGGCACAGTGAGCAATATTTTGAGTGTTAATTTGGGTTTCAAAAAACTATGTGCAAAATGGCTGCCGCATTCTCTAACGATGGAGCAAAAACACATTCGGATGCGACTTTGCCAGCAACATTTGGAGCGTTTTAAGAAGAATAAAAGCGACTTTATCCGTCGATTTATCACAATGGATGAGACTTGGGTCTACCATCATGATCCTGAATCAAAACAGGAGGCTAAGGAGTGGTGTGAACCCGGCTCTTCGGCGCCGAAGCGAGTTCGTGTGCAAAAATCAGCCAAGAAGGTGTTAGCATCAGTTTTTTGGGATGCAAAAGGAATTTTGTTTATAGATTACCTCCAAACTGGCAAAACAATCAATTCGGATTATTATTGTAACCTTTTGAATCAATTAGACGAAAAAATTCGTGAAAGAAGACCCGGATTACAGAAGAAGAAAATCATTTTCCACCAAGATAACGCACCTGCGCGCACAGCTCAAAAAACCATTGCTAAAATAACTGAATTGAAGTACGAATTGTTGCAACACCCATCCTATTCGCCAGATTTAGCTCCCTCCGACTTCTGGCTCTTCCCATACCTCAAACAATCTCCGTGGAAAACGATTTTCTTCAAACGAAGCTCAATTTTATCCATATTGAAAAAAAGGCACAACACGTTAGATATAAAGGGCGGTTAAACAATGAATAAATTAACAGATCGAAATGAAACTTTTGACGTGTTTCTAAGAAAGAACAAATATGAAAATGGCGTCGAAGTTTTAGTTCTAATTTTGACTAATAGATGGCGCTCCGCGAACTTATTGAACAACCTTGTACATATATATTTCATAAATGAAGTATTTACAGTGAATTTTGATACTTCTGAGTTTTGTGTAAGCATGATTTTTAAGTTTGAAATTTTTTATTTATGAATGAACTTCAGAAATAGATTATTTTTTATAATAAGAAGAACACTTTTACTTTACTAATGCATGTTATTTATATGCATTCTATAATAAATCAGTTACAAAAATAAGCTGATAAACTATTTAATAGACAGTAAACAATAAAATTTTTCAACACAATTATCTTATGGAAATTTAAAATTTTTAAATGATGATGAAGCATAATTGTTGAAAATATAAAATTAAGATTATAAATGATTTTTTTTTTTTTTATACATTACGATTGCCAGAAGTAAGATGATATAGATGGGTTTAGGAATACAGAGAAATTTTTCCAGAGACAAAGTACAGATATTCCCCAACATATCCATACTTATGTAGTGATATTCTGACTTACAACAAAAATCTATTGATTGAAGCAGCAGCAGTTACCTATTGTAGCTACATAGTTTGCAGCAATTTTTTTTTACTAATTTCATTATTATGTGTGTGTTTGTATATATATGCTTATTCTCTAATGTAACAATTTTTATTCTTATATCTTTGTGACATTTTAGTTATTTTTAGTTAAACCATCATATCACACAATGGGATATACTGTGTCTGGTGACAGTCACTTCTAGAGCTCATTACTGGCTGATCCATGATGGGCCAAAAGGTCAAAGAAAGGAATTCAATTGCCAGACTTGTACTTTTCCTGAAAAACTGGGACTGGGAATTAAATTTAAATCTTAAAAGTGGTGGCCATCCAGTCGTTTTGATGTATATAGGATTTTGCAAAATGAGCCATCTATGTAAATCAGGGAGTGTCTATATATTGAAAAAAAATTAGCTACTTTTTATATATGAATTATACTAAAAATTAAAAATTTAGGAAAGGAATTGTCCTATTTTTCATATTACTATAGGCACTCATGTAGATTGGGAAGAAAGCATAATTATATTGGGAGTACAAATTAATTCGGTCCGTTTTTTTTTTTGTGGTCAAACATGCATTTATTTCAAAACAAAATGAATGAACAAATTAATCAAAGTATTGTCCATCGCTGGCTACTACCTTTTCCCACCACTCAGGTAATTTTTGAATTCCATCTCAAAAAAATGTCTCATCTTTTGAGGCAATCCAAGTTACAAGCCAATTTTTGATTTCTGCAAAAGAAGTGAACCGGTGACCTGCCAAATCGTGCTGCATCCATCGGTACAGCAGTAATCAGAAGGAGCAATGTCCGGAGAATACAGCAAGTGAAGTAAAATATCCCACTTGAGCGTTTTCAAATATTTTTTTACGACTTTTGCGACATGAGGCTGAGCGTTGTCATGCAGCAGAATAACTTTGTCATGTCTTTGCTCATATTCCGGCCGTTTTTCTTGTAATGTATGGCTCAAATGAATCAATTGTAGCCTATACCGATTGCCCGTAATGGAATCATCAGGTTGTAGCAGCTCATATAGTATATAACACCCTTTTGGTCCCACCAGATACAGAGCATGACCTTCAAATCATGAATATTCAGCTTTGGTGTCGATGGCAACAATTGACCGGGCATCGCGTAATATTTTTTATTCTTAGGGTTGTCGTAGAATATCCATTTCTCATCCCCAATCACAATCCGATATAAAAAACCCTTTCCTTGTTGCCTTTGAATCAGCTGCTTGCAAGTGAAAAATCGCCTTTCAATGTCTCTCGGTTTCAGTCCATAAGGCACCCAATTGCCTTACTTTTGAATCATGAATCATACGGAAACTGCTTGTTTAGCATCTCAGTTCCTCTCTTGAAAGGGGGAGTACTGTAGTGAAGCTGACGTCACCCTTTGGACACATGATATCAGAGAAGCACATTGAGGGAACAAGTGTGAACTTTGATCTGAGAGCTTCAGCTGCACTTTTCTTCCAATTAAAACAAAAAAACTAAAACCTCCTGCAAATGCTGCTTAGTTAACACAAAATTTGACATATTCAACACAGTAAAAAACAAGGTTTTTATATGAATCTCAAAGCAATATAAACTGAGTGTTATTGACAGATGTCTAATCTCTCTGAAAGCGTCAAGGTCAGCTGTCACTACGAAACAGCCAGACAGCCAGAGCCTTCTATTGAAAACGGACTGAATTAATTTGTACACCCAATATGATGATAATAGATATGCTTGCTTGATATTATATATACGAGTTTGGTGGCTTCACTGTGAGTGTGTTGGTGACTTTCTGAGCTCCTTCAAGCTATTTTATATATACACATCAGATGTTTTAAATAATTATGAATGCACATGTATAATACTCAAAAGTTAAAAAAAATAACAAAATATTTCTTTGATTGTAGTTTTAATAAAAATCTTTAACTTACTAGGAAAGAAACTTTAATTATAACATAATTTTGTTATTTAACATAAGACAATTCTAAAATACGTACATATGTATTAAAGTAGAAAAACAACTATGAAGTTTTCTACATATTGAAAACATTAATGTATATATCCATAACAGGTTTGATATAGATGATGTCAAATATAGGTACTCCATACTTAATGACTGAGTTGCATTCTCACGATTTGGTCATAGAACAAATTGGTTGGTAAGCAAGTAACTTGTTCGTATATATTTAGAAAATATTGGAAACAAATTTCAACTTAAAATTTGATTTTAATTTTTATCAGCACAAATAACAATTACATAATGGAAAAAGATAGACAACTTCTCAAAAAAATTATAATCAACATAATGCATATGGGCAAAAATCAAATTTTACATTAAAAAATAGTCGCAAACTCGGGCATAAGTTTGAGCAGTTGTTAAACAGGGAAGTCATTAAGTGAGGAGTACCTGTAATCTCAATTTACTCTTATAATTTCAAGAGTAATATTTTTGGAATGATTTGCAATATTTGCTTACAAAACAAAATAAATTACAATATCAATGTATGAATTTTTGGCAATAATATTATATTGTTAATATGATGAAAAGATCTTTTTTGGAATTGTTTTTAAAGTAAAATATTCTATATAATATTTAAAGTATAATATTATAGTAATTCTAAATGAAAATATATATATATAAGACTTTTCTTTTTAAAACTAGATAACTTATTTACACCATGAGCAATTCACTTAGAATTAACAGTTCTCTTAAATATATACTAGTCATAAACACTATTATTTTTATAAATAATAATACATTATTTCATAATTAAATTCTACAGATTATTTTTCTTTTTTAGGGGATCAATTTTGGCTTCTCTTGATACATTTAAGAAAATGTGGGTATCAAAACGAGAATATGATGAAGAAAATATCAGGGCCATACACCGCAAGACTTTCTGATGTACTGAAATCAAAATATATTCATTTTACAGATCAGCAGCTTTTCTGGTATCCCTATTGATTCTCATGGAATTTTCATTCATTCTAATGTAATTTATAATAAATTGGTTAAACTGTAATGAGTGGAAACAGTTTTCTGCTTGATTTAAGTTATTATTCTAACAACAACCAAATTGCTTTTAAAATTTTGCTAATAATGTGTACTTGTATATGTAATTAATTCTGAAAAAAATCATGACCCATGATATATAATAGTATATATAATTTTTTTTTATAAGGGATCAAGGGCTAAGCTGGAATTATTTGTCCACTGTATAGGTGTACAAATTGTTGTTTCGGCTCTATGTCGAACTGCATAATTTAATATAGAAGTTTAAAATGTTCTGGTATTACGTATTTAACTGAAAAAGAATTATATATTAAAATATTGTAAATATATTTTTGAATAATTTGTGTTTTAGATTTGCACTTTTATATATTTGAGATATATGTAAAAATAAATTGTTTGCTTAAATTATATAATTCACTGTCCAATTCTGTTTTGTAATTCATTAAGAAAATATTAATTATTAAATGCTATATTATTGTTTATAGTTTCGTTGGTTTTTTATAAAATTAGTTAATTTCTAATACATATAGCAGTTCATTGCAATTTTGGTTTTTTGACAGTGTATTATTTTAATGAAAAACTTGTGTAAATTGCACCCTATAGTATTTGAAGTAACCGTGTATATCCGATATAATCCTGTTTCTATTAATATATTAACCTTCATTGAAAGATGATAGGATTTCTGATTGTTTACTTTCTGGAATTTATTTGAATGAATTTAAATTGTTATTCCTGAAAATTTTTTATGCTGTTTATTACTTAGATTCAAATGCGTAACTAATATATTTCGTCACATTATATAAAACAGTATTATACAATTCCAGTAAAATCAGCATTTTCATCAATCATAAAAATTATAAATTATAAACTAAAAAAATTACTTCAGATACAATAAATTTTGTTTCTAAATATTTTATCAAAAAGTAGGTAATCCAAAGATCGTCGCTATTAGGGGTGCATTTCTTCATTGAACGGTTTTCTCACTGGTTAGACTGGTGGTAGCGGAAGTTGTTTATTTCTTTTCGAGAATGACAGTGAAATGTTTTATTTTTCCCGTGATTGGAAGGAGACTTAGTTTTGACCCAATCACAGGAAAAACGAAACATGTCAGTGTCATTTTCGAGAAGAAATAAACAACTTCCGCACCACCAGTCTAATCAATGAGAAAACGGTCCAATAAAGAAATACGCCATAAGTTGATAATTTTTCGATTTATTAAATCACTATTCAGGCTGACCCATTTGATATTAATCTGAAGAATCCGAGATTGTTTCCAGATTCAGCAAAAAGCTTGCAATTGATCAGAAGTGTTACCGGTCATATATGCAAAATAAATACAAATGCTTCCCTAGCCAGCAATATTTATTTTTGTGAATGAAAAATTCGCTGCTAATATTAAAGTTATACAGGCTAATTACAAAGTATAAATGAATCACAAATTTGATATTTTTACGATTACTTTTCAGCAGAATATTTCATTGTAACAAGCAAAATCTGGCAAAACTACAGTATTTAGAAACAACTCTAATTTACACAAAACATATGGCAGCGGCCATTTCAATGCCCAGCACGGGTTTATCACAACAGAGTAGAGTCTTAATGAGTAGTAGCACTCGCCAAGCCGCCTTTGATGATGTGTTCTCTCAGAGTAGGCGGAGCTTAGCACCAGTTCTCCGCAGTTGCCATTTTGTCATGGGGTCAAAATGAATATTGCTAGGTGCAGTATATAGTAACGGTAGACTCTTAAGCGGACGCATATTTGCCAGATGCATGATGATAGATAACTGATTCATATCATGCTAGTGTTGCCAAATATTAGTGTACATAGTATTGACATACTTTCGAAAAATCCCTAAAATATGTCAAAAATTGCTAATTATCCTTTTCTGCTACTGTCCCAATTAAGTGAAAAGTTGTCCATTTAAATTATACATTAGTTTATTAGTTTGGTTTCTGTTCTTTGAGAATTGTCCCAAAAAAGCAGCTGTCCTAATTGACTGGTGGCCCAATTAAATGGAATCTACTGTGTTTCATAATGTCAAAAGTAGTTTTTTAACTATATCTACAACTCAAACAGCACCTAAGTCTGAGAAAGATAGTGTTCCTAGTTGTGGGGAGAGCACTCAAGATAATGCTCCCCCATTGTCTGCCAATCACAGAGAATTGAAATAGGGGAGAGATCTCCTTTCTTCATATCACTGATGCAGCCTGGAGACTTCTGCAGATCACCATGGGGATTATATTGACTGACACATGCAATGGCCGGGATCCGGTGCCATTTGACATGGCTGAATATTTCTTAGGGAAACTCCACAAGGTTTGGCATTCCTTAAGTCTTTGGACCAAGTCTCAAAACCTAAGGAAGCAAGTTACCCAATCTGGGGACAAATCCTTACTATCCAATATTTAGGCTTTTATCCCTCCATCATTCATCTTATTAGCACAATACACCATCTTGGGATTTGAGACCCTTCTAGAAGATTCATATCTCATGCATGGTGTGCATCAGACCAATTCTTGGAGGATAAGCTTGGAGGAGCTGGCCTAGCCAGCTCCTCCAAGCTTATCTGACACTCTAGGACCTCTCTATATAAAATTAATCAAAGCTCAAGATGAATCAATCTAGCTAGAATATCCCACAATGGTCTACTCTAGTGCCACCAGAGTAGTCTTAATGAGTAGTAGCACTCGCCAAGCCGCCTTTGATGTTGTGCTCTCTCAGAGTAGGCAGAGCTTAACACCAGTTCTCCTCAGCAGTCGCCATTTTATCATGGAGTCCGAGCTATTCCGGCTATTGTTATATGGAAGAAAAAGTTTTATAAGCGTATTAAAAATTTGTTACAGGCAGAATCGATGTTAAACTGTTATTAGATCATTAGCATTTAATGTAGGACATTTTTGGATTAATTGAAACAGTTTTCATGTAATTTTTATGGAAGAAAAAGTTTTATAAGCGTATTAAAAATTTGTTACAGGCAGAATCGATGTTAAATTCAATACGATCATAGCCTTACATTTAGTAATAAAAAATGATGGAATATTTTATTTTTGTCAATCTTTCAATTACAACTCACAATTCTTTAATAATCATTAATTGTACTGTTTGCTCATAATGCACAAGTATACATTATTTATATAACATAAGAATGAAAACAGCAAAACTAGAAGTTTATTGAAGAATCTTTCAATTGCAACTCACAATTCTTTCTAATCATTAATTGTACTGTTTACTCATAATGCATAAGTATACATTATAACATAAGAATGAAAACAGCAAAACGAAGTTTATTGAAGGTTTAAATGAAACTGCATTTTTAATATATTATTCAAACTATTTCATTAAATATTTCCAAATATTTAAATATATTTAAATATCCAAATATAATAATATTTATTGGCACAAAAGGAATAAAAATAATTTAAATACAATATTAAATGCAAAAAAAACATATATCACTAAGAAAGATTGTGCCAAAATTTATAGACCTGTAGAGGATAAAAAAAAGTCGCGTTTTTTGATTCGAGGCTCTGTTTAAAAGATATAAGGTGCGATTGTTTTGTGACATCATTTCCGATCCTGGATCGGAAATGATGTCACAAAACACATTTGAAAAAAATGCAAATAAACACATTTAAAAAAATTTTAAATGTGTTTATTTGCATTTTTAAAATCATCTATAAAATTTTAACTACTTAAAAACTATCCTAAAAATTTAAAGCACATATATCACTCTTCCAATTGTAATATACAGGATGATTCAAAAATATTGTGCCAAAATTTACAGACTTGTAGAGGTAAATTTGATGATAAATTCTAAGGCAACTATAATAAACTTATATCAGAAGTACAAAATAGAAAGTGTGCTGTGACATTTACTCAAAATTTGGCTTTCTGGTCAATTTGAAAAATTTAAATGAAGACACAATTTATCGAAGAATGCCTTAATTTTAAACACATTTATTTTATGTGAAGATAAAGAAAATATATCTACTGCAGAACTTAGTTTGAGGACAATAATTGATTCAAAAATTGAATCGACATTTCCTAATGTGCAATGAGCATTTTTTTAAGTATTGCCACTACAAATTGCAGCGATGAAAGATCTTTTTCAGCACTTAAAATAATAAAAAAAAAATGATTTACGCTCTTCTTTGGGACAGGGCAAATTAAAAAAAAAAAAAATGATTTACGCTCTTTGGGACAGGGCAAATTAAATGATTAAAGTATTTTGTCCATAGGGAGTGATTTATTTAATTCTTTAAATACGTGTGATATTATTAATCAGTTTGCCAAAGAAAAAGCTAGGTAAATAAATATTTAAGTTATAATAACTTATTTTTGTTTTTTGTTCATATAGGTTATTTGAATTTTGTATGAATTTTATATTTTTATTTGATTATTGGTAATATATTGACTTTTTCTAGTGCTGAAACTTTTGTAAAACTTCACGGGTCACTCCGCTCCCACTTACTCTCCCGAAGGAGCTATAGCTTGTGACCTTACAGGAATATGGCGGATGCAGACATGCGCATTGAAAAATAGTAACCCGATATACCGCTGAGTGCTGCTACTCATTAAGACTCTACTCTGTCAACACCCTCTATGGAGTTAGCAAATGGATAACAGATGTCACATCCTTGAATGTAGTTTATCGGTCAGATCATGAGTCCGAAAAATTTTGAAATATGGAACTCAAAGTGATTCTGATTTCGATGGAATTGGTTAAATGATTGATGGCTTATCAGCTAGGTAACGATTGTGATACCTGAAAAAATGATACTAGCATTTTGAAATTTTTCAGCATAAAAAAATTAAATTGCATATTTAATCTATATACCAAAATTAGCATTTTGTATTTTTGAATAAATTTTATGAGGTTTTTGTAATTTCGTTGTAAAAATAAAAGCTGAACTTTTTTCTAATATAAATTACTAAATATCAGATGTAATAAATTAATACAGTGGATGATCGGTTAACGAACAGTTCGGATTACAAACAAATCGGATAACGAACATTTTTGCGAACGATTTTTATGTTCGGACAACGAACATCTCACAGAACAAACTGGGACCTGCGGACTGACGAAATGACAGGTCGGCTGGATCGCCGCATCTCCAGAACGAATTAATCAAATTCTCATTAAAATCCATGGTAAATCGATAATCGGTTAACGAACAATTCGGATAGCGAACATCGTCTTTGAACGAATTATGTTCGTTAACCGATCACCCACTGTTTAAAGATTAAACAATACAATTCATACGTATTCTTTAAAACCTTCCATATTTCCGCCATATCGCACAAGAGATGATGATATTGGTTTGCCTTTTTGCATAAATAACTGTCCCAATATTCAATTTTTTCATTTTTAATGTCATTTTCCAATACATAAATGATTAATAAGTGCCAGGATTATTCCAGATCCAACTACAGTTTTCTCTTATTCCTGATGGAGTTGGGTCATCATTTTGCTTTAACGATGCTTCCAATCGGAGGTTATTAAACGGCATTTAGGTGCCCATCACAAATCACCTACACCGGTGGCGGTGTCTACTATCGGTTTGAAGAATAGGATTCAATGAGGTGACTGCGGATGCCGTTTTTAGAGAGATGGGACCTGGGAATTAAACCCAATCCTTTGGGTGTTTATCATCCAAATGATCTGGATTCTTTACAATGTTTCCATTTGGCTAATCTTATGTTAAAATCAATTGGACTCTAGTGATCCCCAAAATATGATGTGCGCACTCCAAGAGGTGCATAAGAAATTTTGAGGGTTTACATTTTTTGTCATAATATATGCCTGTTATATGGGGCGTATTATTATTATTTATTTATAAAAAGATCATGCTATTTTACTTTATTTATAAACGGCTGCCAATTTTTTGGTCAACATATATGATTACTTTCCATTGAAGTAGAGTAGTAGTAAATGGCGGAAATCTACGGCACCGTGGTAACGCGTTGGCATGCCACGCAGGAAAACTCGGGTCCGGTATCTTCCGAATAGTTTTTTTTTGGGGGTTCCGAGCCCGGCATGGCGATCTTCGTCCTTCACCAACTGGTTCCTCTCCACGGATATGAGTGCAGCCCCGTCCCTTAGTAATCTCATTGATTGAAAAAGAGCATAAAACCGCAAAAGAAAAAAAAATGGATGTGAAAACAAGCTCTTCCGCCAGGGGCGGACTGTTAACTTTGAGAGCCCTGGACTAACACTGTTTGGGAGCCTATCCAATTAACCCAAATTAACCTACCTGTAAAATATCAAACGGTGAGAGCTACGCTAAGCTAACACGATTTACAGGAGCTAGACTCGCACTTCCATTCCGACTTTGCCACATTATGTGCATAATTGACAAATGACAAAGTATATTTTGATTTTACCGACTACTGACAGAACCGATAGATGACAGAGCCATATTTACTATTTACTGCCATTTAAAACATTGATATTTAATATTTTATTCAAATCCAACCAACGATTTAAATTTTATATATTCAAATCCAACCAACGATTTAAACTTTATCTAGGCACGAAAAATTTTTTGTAATTTATTTTTTCTTAAATTCTTAATTAAATAACTAATATTATACAGATTTTATTATATTATGAAAACTTTTTCCATCATTAGTAATTCTCTCCCGGAGAGGTTTATCATAAATCTACTCTTATAATAATTTGAGATCGGCTGCCCAGTATCGAATTTGGATTCTACATCTCATCAAATTTATATGAAATGTTCGAGCTCAGCATCGATCTCTGTCCACTGAGTAGCAGTCGCTAAACTTTTGCAATTGAAGCACTTCGGCTTCCTTGGAGTACTTGGGTTCCAAACCTAGAAAAATTTATTAATGGAGTCGGACTTGGACTGTCGATTCCCGTCTTCCACAATCTGGTCGATTCCCTTCAGCTGGCGTGGATGCTTGCGGAAGACAGGGGCGGATATACGCATTGTCTTTATGGGCTGCAGCCCAGGGCCCGTTCAAAGGGCTTCATTCATGGCCAAAAAATAAAATAAAAACAATTTAATTAAGAATTTAAGAAAAAATAAATTACAAAAAATTTTTCCTTTTACGCATGGTCTTTATGGGCTGCAGCCCAGGGCCCCGTTCAATCAAAGGGCTTCATTCATGGCCAAAATTAAAATAAAAACAATTTAATTAAGAATTTAAGAAAAAATAAATTACAAAAAATTTTTCGTGCCTAAAGTTTAAATCGTTGGTTGGATTTGAATAAAATATTAAATATCAATGTTTTAAATGGCAGTAAAATTTTTTTATGATTCTCAACTATTAATAGTCTATACACAGCATTTTGTTCGGTTTTTCTAAACATTGATTAAATTATTGAAAAATAATAAGAGACAAAAACTATCTTTTACTTATTTTAATATTCAATTTAAGTAATAGCATGACATATTAATTAGTCAGTTGCTTTGAATTAATCATATAAAATAATTCAAATAATTTTTTAATGATTTCCTGCCTTAATATTCCTAGAATCGTCCATAAGGAAAGAAATTCAAAAAAATATGATATATTCTAATAAATAAATTTAAAAATGATGAACATGATTTTATTTTTAATTTTTTTTACTAATTTTTACTGGCGTAAAAACATGTTAAATCAAACTGTGAACGTAATATTTATATAATCTACACAAATGTTGTTTGTTATTACTACAATCGAGAATAAAAATAAAGGGTAAGGAAGTTAACATTTTTCTTTATTCTATTTAATCTGGATAGACTTTAATATTATAAACTTAACATTACAATTGATAAATTTATTAATAATAATTTAAATAAAATTTGCTTGTAAAGAAACAAGTATTTCTAGTACTTACAGAAACTGCAAAATGAAATTTCGACTATTGAAACAATGAATCATTCCTAACTCGTTATGTATTGTACATTAATACCAAGAATTACGTAAATTCGGAAATACGTAACTTCTCATACAGTCCCTCGCCCACTTGTTTGTTTCAGAATTACATAGCATATTTCATTTGCTGATTTGTCGATTAAGAGTCGTTAATTACAACTACATATTATAAACTTTTATAATATATTGTTTTCCTGGTAATAAATAGCCAGTTAAGAACCTGATACATTTGTATTTGAAATTAGATTTGGAAAATCTGTAAGTAACCGGACTTACGTTATGCTTCCTGTTCTCACCTATTACGTAACTCCGGGATATTACTGTATTTAAATATATCACAATAGATATTTTATATATGGAAAGAACAGCTATTGCGATATTGTATATTGTACTCCTTTTTTTATAATTTTACATAAAATTTTCTATAAATATTGCAATAAAAAGTTTTAAGATATAAGGCCAATAATAAAAGTCATGAATAAATCACGACTTTAATTTTTTTTTTCATATTTGATTAGTGAAATAAATATGATATGCCAATTGTTTTGCTTTGGCTTCGCATTATTAAAGAGATTTATTCTATGGTTAAAAATCAAATAGAAGCTGATAGAAAGTTTTATATTCATATATTTTTCATACTTTTTAATTTTAGTTATTAAAAAAAAGAAATAATTAATAAAAGAAAGTACTTAAAATAAAAAAAATTTTTATTTTAAGTACTTTCTGTAGATTTGATTGTGCCAGGTAATAAACTTTCTCTCCCAATCGAAAACATTATTCAAAAATAAACAAGTTTTGTCCCATTCACTTGAAATAATTAATAAAAGAAAGTACTTAAAATAAAAAAAAAATTTATTTTAAGTACTTTCTGTAGATTTGATTGTGCCAGGTAATAAAACTTTCTCTCCCAATCGAAAACATTATTCAAAAATAAACAAGTTTTGTACCATTCACTTTTATTAGATTTTACAATTTAACTAAAAATATTACAGATATTAAGTTGAAATAAGTTTTTGATAAGAAACTAAAGTTAATATCCTTTGGAATCTAAAATATTCGTTTAAAACAAGCTTCTGACACGTTCGAATGTTATAAAGCCCACGGGTGTGGTGCAGCCCGTGGTTGGAACTGGCCCAGCCCCCTTAGTGATCTCCCTGATTGGAAAGGGATTAAAATATTCAAAAAAAGTATCTATCCATAGATCCTTTTTGGAACCATTGATCCTCAAATTGGAACTAATTAAGAATAGTAACATTTTTTAAATTTTCTCTTAATATATAGCCTAAAGGGGTTTCCAAGGTGCAACCAGAGTAGAGTCTTAATGAGTAGTAGCACTCGCCAAGCCGCCTTTGATGTTGTGCTCTCTCAGAGTAGGCGGAGCTTAGCACCAGTTCTCCGCAGTTGCCATTTTGTCATGGGGTCAGAGCCACTCTGGCTACTGTTATTAGATCATTAGCATTTAATGTAGGAAATTTTTGGATTAATTGAAACGGTTTTCACGTAATTTTTATGGAAGAAAAAGTTTTATAAGCGTATAAAAAATTAGTTACAGTTAGAATCGACGTTATATTCATCATACGATCATAGCGTTACATTTTCAGAAATTGCTATAATTGAAAGGGCAAAACAATAGTAATAAAAAATGATGGAATCTTTTATTTCTGTCAATCTTTCAATTACAACTCACAATTCTTTCTAATCATTAATTGCACTGTTTGCTCATAATGCACAGGTATACATTATTTATATAACATAA
>AYEL01076490.1:0-11071 GCA_000484575.1 Olivierus martensii
CTCCACAATCCGGCTGACCCCTCCGCAGGGGTGGGCAGCCTGTGGAAGGGCTTGTTTTGCCCCGTCACTTTGTATTCTCCCTGAATGGAAAGTGGCGTCATCTGTTAACAAAAAAAACAGGCCGAAAGGACGGAAAAGTCCGAACCTTTCCTTACTGCGAGCAAACAAAGAGGCTGAACGGATTTGTTACTGGATCTCCCATTACAGGAGATTACCACAATCAGGTAAACGCAGCAGCCTGACGGAGGACCGGAAAAGCCGGATCCATCAAGTGAACAGAACCTAAACTGATATTCGCTACGGCACGGTTGGAACACACAATGGAAAACCAAAGCGGGAACCTTCCCCTCATGGAAAGAGCGAGAATCTCCCCCGTTTCGATCCTCGTTGCAGCTCACTCTCACATATGATTGGTGGACCACCATAGAGACGATATCGTAAATTGCCGGGCTCAGACGCCATGCCGGAGGTCGAGTATCACTCCGGCATGGCGTCCGAGAGTTTCGGTTCATTGGAGGTAACGTGTTTTCTTTCATTCATTTTAATCTGATTTCTGTAGTCAGATCCGGCGCATCACTGCTTCAGCTTTACCAAAGACGAAAACCTTAATACAAAATGGTTGTCGTCTATACGAAGGGACTTTGAAGTTACAACTCATTCTAGGAGGCCGAATTGGCCGCCTGGAAACGCTTCGGCTTTCCACTCTGGAGGACACGGGTTCGAATCCTTGGTCCCACCTCTTGAAAATTTATCATGGGGTCCGGGCCGGCCCGTCGATCTCCGTTCTCCACAATCAGGCTGACCCTTCCGCAGGGGTGGGCAGCCTTTGGAAGGGCTTGTTTCGCCCCGCCACATAGTATTCTACCTGAATGGAGTGTGGCGTCATCTGTTGACAAAAAAACTCATTCTAAGGTAAGTGCATGAAATTTATATTAAAATTTTACTGTTTAATAAAATTGAAAATAAAATGCCTAAATATCTTGCAGTTGCGCAATAATTTAGTAATTAATGTATAATTTTTAGTACCCCTGTATTTTGGGCCAAGGTAATTTACATTATTGCGAAATTAGAATTAGTATACTATTATAAATTTAAAAAAGTGCCTAAATTTTTAAAAAGTAAAGATATTAAAATAGTGAAAACTAATAAGACATAGAAATTAATTTTGATTCATGATGATAAAGAATTAAAAATAAAAAAAAATAAGCAAGGACATTATTATTAGAATTAAGATGTGATGGTAGTTATTACTGAGAATGTGCAGAAATTTTTGTTTACTTAAAAATGCTATAAAAATCATAGTTTTTCTTTTAAAACTTAAAATATGTTTTAAATAGTTTTAAAAAATTTAAAAAAGAAGCCAAACCAAACAATTTTAATTATGGATAAACTGAAGGAATGTTATTCTGAAATATTGTCCATCCACGAAAGCCGCCGCTAGCTAAGATGGATGAGTCCAAACGCGAAAGGGAGGGTCGCAGTCGGCATACTGACAAGTGGGAATGGTTTCGATTTAATTGAATTAATATTATATTAAGTTCTGTTAAATATACGATTTCCAACGTCGAAACTAATCATTTAGCATTCGACATTATAATAAACTTCCATTCAACTTCAGTTATCTTGCGTTTGAAAACACCCATGTGCGAAGCTGTCATCCCTATTTTGTCACTGGATTCGTTCAGTTAGCGCACGCGTACTTGCGTCGATGGTCGCGGCTAAGCTGGACGGACAGTATATATTTGAATTGAAATACATATCATATATATATATTAATAGTCAAACGTGGCTGGCTGGCTTGATGTCCCTTTTTCAATCGAACCACTGTACCGATTTCTATAAATATGGTATCGTTAGAAAAGACTAATTTTTGGATGACTGCGACAGCCAAAATTGTTTGTTGTTAATAATAATTTAAAAAGTAAAGATAAAAATTAAATTAAAATTGTAGTTCCTCTAAAAAGACAGAATTCGCAGATGGCGCTGTAACGTAATAATAGATGCCATTAATTCCTTCTTGGATTCCCACACGAGTTCGGAGATGTTTTTGTCGTTATATACAGTATTGTTAGATTAAATCACAATATTATATTTCCGCTCATTTATATGAGCGGGTAATTTCTAGTTGCCATAAATAAAGAACGATTATGCTGTAAAATTAGTATAAATCTTTCCCTTGCATTTAACTTTTTATCTATTTGAACATATTTTTCCATAACACTTTTTTGGCCCGCCAAATATTTGAAATTTACAATTTGGCCCACCTCGGCAAAACTTTGGGAACCCCTGGCCTAAACTATTCATTCGATTTTTATTAAATTTATAACAATGATCAAGTCATTGAATTTTATCTAAACGGACACTTCAATTAATCTTTTATCTTCGGTCATTTAAAAATCTCAGACCTATTCTGTCATTTTTAAATGGTTAAAGATTTCTTCCTAGATTTAATAGAATTATAAGGCTATTAAAATAAAATCTGAAGCAAGATTTACTAACTCTGCAGATTCATTCGTTAAAAAAATGTCGGAATAGTTATTCTGAGATTTATAGTGAATCGGGACAAGATGGTAATCGAGGAAAGTAGCTTATTTTTCTCTAGCTCGTTAGTATTTAAAATGGCGATAGAAAACAACTATTTGCCCAGGACACACCATCTCGGAGTGTAGGGAGATCTTCTGCTGGAATATCGCCATACTCTAGGAGACACTTAGTTAATCCTTGTCACTGTGAATGTATCAGCATAACTATACAGATACAGATATAGTAACAACTAACAACTAGTAAGCCCTCCTGCCATGTCAAGGCAAACTCCTTAGGGTTTATATGAAGAGCTAGACTTTTCATATAAACCCTCCTTAGACTCAGCTTGTTTATCTCCTCTCTAAAATCCTGCTGATCTTGGGTGTAGTTTATATGTGATAGAGACTGGAATGGCATTATTCTTAGCAAATGATTGAGAACAATGTTAAAAAAAATTTATCACAGGCATAACACCTACAAATTCTAAAATATTTTTTATCAGAAAATTATTTCATTTCCAGCTAAATCCTGTATCCTCATGCTATCCTTCCATATATATATATATATATATATAGTAGATGACATTATGACAGTATGGAAGGATAGCACAAGGATACAGGATTTAGCTGAGGCTCTTACTCTAGATGCATAGGGTCTCACCCTAAGGATTGAACAAGTAAGTAGGGAGACTATCCATTACCTAGACATCAAAATAACAGTGGATAATGGCAGGCTGAGAACTTCAGTATACAGGAAACCCACATACGAACTAGTCCTGAGACTCAATTGGTCCAGGGATCTGCTGAGGTATAAAAAAGCTGCCTTTGGGTATTTTTTCAGGAGGGCTATATTATATAGTACAGAACCTAGAGCTTTCAAGCAGGAGATAAATTACATCTTAGAGGTCAGACAACAACACGGATACGGAAAATCATTTTTGTTAAACATCCTTAGGGCCATACCTTGGAAAGAGGCCGGATAACAACATGCAAGTACAGCAACAGCCATCCCACAGGAAGGGTACATAACCATACCATATAGCTTTAAAAGATATAGCATTGTGGAGAAAGTAGCCAGGAAGGAAAACAAAAAGCTGACATTTCAGAGAGGGCCAACAGTATTCAACATGCTAAGAAATGAGAAGGATTCCAAGAAAGACAAGGAGAAAAAGGGATATATAAGATACCAGTGATAGATGTAGAGAACCAACTTCAAACATTGTATATAGGGATGACAACTTGAACCCTGGCCCAGAAATTAGAAGAGCATAAGAATGATATCACCAAGGAAAAAATGAGTACAGTGCTATCAATAGAGACCTTTGCCAACAATTTGAGAATAAAATGGAATGAGGCGAGCATAATAAAGCCGATTGTTAAGAAAACCCAGGTGTTAATGACTGAAACATTAGAAATACTGAGAAGACAGGAGAGGGAGGATGTACTAAACGAACTGCCAGCAGTGGAACTACTGTCGGCATGGAGATACATGTTAGGCATTAAGTGAAGGACAGCTCCAGTAATATTAATGGGATGCACGAGATTTGTGTGCGCTGTGGAACCTGGGTTAATATACCCCTCAAAAGTATATGCGCACAAACATTTTTTGTGCCTGTAATGGCATTTAGTATATGTTTATTGTAGATTGTATTCATTTTAGTACCATAAGTTTGTTATGTTTTAGTATTCATCGGTAACCATGGTAACGTTTGGATCTGAACTTTAAGTTGTTGGATATTCCAAATTCTTGTTCCAAAGAATGTGTGTAGCCTGAAGAGGGTAGAGTAGTACCAAAAACGTTTAACGAATAATAATGAATAAAGAGCACTAATGGCAGTAGTGACTTTAACAAACTAATTTATTTCCAAATAACGAAGTACTTTCAGTCTAAAATCTAGACCATCATCAGCGTGTACAATACTTCAAAAAGAAGTTCTTTTTGAAGTATTGTATACGCTGATGATGGTCTAGATTTTAGACTGAAAGTACTTCGTTATTTGGAAATAAATTAGTTTGTTAAAGTCACTACTGCCATTAGTGCTCTTTATTCATTATTATATTAGTGTTAAAGGCAGTTGATTTCTTGTTTTATCTGGTTAGCGAATAAAAAAAGTATAACCTTTTTTAAGAATTTTACATAACTGCATGAAGTGCTTTCATTTTAAATTATAGTTTTGGAAAAAGTATATTTTGTAAAAAGCAAAATTGAACAAAACTAATCTGATAGATGGAAAAGTATTGAATGATTGAATTAAAATGCAATAATGCCTAGAAATACAATCATCTTTGAAACTATATGATGTGAATTCTCAACTTTATCTTTTATTTATAATAGTTTTTATTCATTTTCTTAAATTTATATATTAAATATTTTATTTTAGATATACAGGTATCCATCCCTCCTATAACACGAGAGATAGGTTCTTGAAAAACACCATGTTGTGTGAAACCATGTTATATGAGATCTGGAGCCAATACAAAAAGGATATTACATTCCAAAACCAATTAAAAACAAATAACTTTCTTTGATTCCACATAAAAAACTTAATTTTCATTAAGAATATTAATAACAAAACATAAAGTAAGAGAAAATATATACCTAAGACCCTTAAAAAAACAATATATGTAAAACAAAAGGAAAGAAAAAATATACATCCTACATAACATTCATTTAATAATTATATTTTCCTTACCACTGTTTTGTTAAAATGAGATCATTTTTTTCTTTAACAATATCAACTTCACTTTTTGAATTTTTTTCTGCATTTAAAGTTTATGCATCTTCTGCTCTCTTTATAAAATTTATAATCTAACTGCTAAAACCCCCACTAGAAAATAATTGTTCCTTAACATATACCCAAAAATAATTTATGAATAAAAAAGTTTTCTTCTCTTTCACATTCCTCTATTGAATAATAAAAACTTATGTTTTATCAAAAAACTGAACATTTTAAACACAAAATACTCAATGGTCACCGATTAAATCAATTTCAAATCAAAATCAGAAATAAACTGAATATTGTCCCTATCATGGCAAAATTGCAAATTATGAGTAATTTTAGCAATGTATTTCCCAATATGTCTATACAGGGTGCGTCAGCTAAATCCGGACAAAATAAACAATTTAATTAAACAAAATTTTATTTAACAAAAAGAATAAAATTATCATTTGCACATTAATTTGGGATACCTTTAGATTAAAATTACTCGATGTAATTCCCTTCTGCCTCAATTACTGCCTCGATCCTCGACCGGAAACAATGATATGCCCTGCGCAACACCTGCTTGTCCAAGTTCGAAAATGCTGCTTTTTGTTTTAGCGGCATCAGACAACATCTGTTGTACTTTTATGACGTAGGACTTGTATTGTAGGTCCTCTTTCGCAATTCGACGCATTGGCCTCACTCATGCCCAATGTTTTTGCCAACTGCCTGAGAGATTGCCCTGGGTCCTCTGAGATGAGCTCTTGAGCTCATCGGAACTTCCGTGTTCTTCATGATCTCCCCTGGAATGACTCTTCCTTGCCGGGTTGGCAGAACCTTCCGATCCCCCCCTGGAATGGCTCTTCCTTGCCGGGTTGGCAGAACCTTCTTCAGACTTCTCTGAAGCACATATCTAGCAGCAACATCATAAACTGTCGATCTTGGATAGTTAAGCAACATTATAAACTGCAATCTTGGATAGTTAAAGAACTGAATTATTTCGGAAGATGAACGTCAATCTTGGATAGTTAAAGAACTGAATTATTTTGGAGGGTGAACGTCCAGCTGGATAGTTAAAGAACCGAATTATTTCGGAAGGTGAACGTCCAGCGCCTTAAAGAACCGAATTATTTCGGAAGGTGAACGTCCAGCGCGAAGGCCTCGATTATATCTGCTCTCCGATTATATTCTGCACTCGATCTTAACTAATCAGCTATTAATTATTGCTGCTCTCCGATTATATTCTGTACTCAATCTTAACTGATCACGCTGTTTTCTGTTTTTCACTCGATCTTAACTGATCAGCTATTTTGTAGTTATCCTCAAACGCAAGGTGAATGTCCAGCGCGAAGGCCTTTGATTATCGCTGCTTTCCGATTATATTCTGTTCGATCTTAACTGATCAGCTATTTTGTACTTATCCTCAAACGCATCGGATCCAGTGCGAAGGCCTTCGATTATCACTGCTCTCCGATTATATTCTGCACTCGATTTTAACTGATCAGCTATTTTGTACTTATCCTCAAACGCATCATCTGTCTTTAAAACGTCAGCAGCATCATAGCATTGATGTCAAATATGGCGGGAAATATCATCAGTATCGTAGTGCTGATGTAAAATATGGCGGGAAATTCCATTTGAAAGTTATCCGGATTTAGCTGACACACCCTGTATTGTGTGTCCATAGAGTGGATTTACCAAAATTAATGAAAATGTTTTGTATTGTAGGAGAGTAAACTGGTATGTTAAGTAAAAATCGCATTGTAGAAGTACTGTGTTATATGAGGTTTTCTGCAATTTTCAAATCGTGTTAGAGCAAAACCATGTTGTAGGAAGCCATTCTGTAGAAGGGATACCTATAAATGATTATAAAACACTAAAAATAATAAATTATATAATATATACAAATTTCTCTCAATTTACAAAAGTAATTCAGATTTTGGAAACTGTTCATTATGTAAAATTCATTTCTTGTTATATTCAAATCAATTTTTGAATACCAGAAAGTCACTGTTATTTTATATATTGTTAAAACATTCTAAAAGCATTAATATAAATACTGTACTTTACTATAGTTGACTATACTTTACTATAGTTATTGTGTATTTAGCCATTATTATTGCCATTTGAATTTGAGTTGATAAATGTCAAGTGATTTTTAAATTTAAACCTAATTCATCAATAAACATACCAATTATTGAAGCTTTATTTTATTATATAAAAATTATAAAATTTTCATGAAATACTAATCAAAAATTTATACATAATTCTTAAAGCTTTGATTCTGATAAATTATTTGCCAAAATAAATCTAATTTTCTGAAAGTTTGAATTTAAAAAAAAAAGTTGAAAAAATCAATACTATCTGTTAAAATATTAATTATTGAGTTTATTATAATGAATATTTTACTAAAACTAACAGACATAAAATAATTCAGATATCTAAAGGATTTTATTGGTTAGATTTAGTTTTTCCAATAGACTGATAAAAAGACATTGTTCAAATTTGTATATGGATAGAAAATAAAGTACCAGTATGTTACATTAGAGATTGTACACATCTGGAACAATATGTAATCATTGTTTTATGAAATTAAATATCTTTATATAATTTTTGAAAAATGCTTAAGTATGTTACAGATATTTGTATAATTGTCCATATGTCAAGTGAAAGATTAAATCCCAGATCCTCTAGTGGAAAATTAAAGGGAATTTTATTTTAATACAAAATTGGTAGCATACAGCAGAAAACTTGATATGAAAATATATGTGATACAATCAGTGAAGAAAATAAGCAGAAAAATTATAAAAACAATCAATTAATGATATAATTAAATTGATTTAAAAACATCCAACAGAAGTTTTTACCAAAGCAATTTGAGCACCTGGTATACAAGAAAAATTTATTAAGCTATGATTGATTGGTTTGGCAGTACTCGTCATGATTACATAAATACAAAAAACACAATAAATGGTGATAGAAAAACAACTTTTTAATGATGTAAACTAAATTAATAAATTAACAAAGTGTTTTTATATTTGTAAATGAACTAAAAATGGTTGTTATTTAACTGAAAACATTTTTTGTTAAATAAATCAGTTTTTAAATTACTATACTGCTTATTAGTGCTGTTTATCTTTTATGAACTTGAATTAAAGAGCAGTTTTTTTAATTTGTCTTGAATATGAATTAGAGATTATAATTTATCATATAGAACAAAACACAATCATTGATTTAAATAAAGTTGTAGTGAATAATTGATCAAAGATAAAAATTATTTCTTTGCAAAAGTGAAAATTATCTTCATCAATCAAAAGAAATCCTGCATACTTGTATAGTTCATTAAAGTAAAAATTCATTAATTGAATGCTCATAAATTGAGAGCTCTATATTAGAATTTTATTGAATTTCATTTATTTCTGTTTTACCTTGTAGTATTTTTAATGATTGAAATTATGATTGATCTGCTATCGTTTCAGAGACGATAGCAGATAGTGTAGCACTGAAGAGGGACTAGAAAAAAGTCCAAAAACATTATGCAGTAAATAAATCTCTATGAATAACTTGCTTATGGAGCTGATTTTTTGAGAAATTTTGA
Organism: Olivierus martensii; assembly: GCA_000484575.1. NCBI lineage: Eukaryota > Metazoa > Arthropoda > Arachnida > Scorpiones > Buthidae > Olivierus > Olivierus martensii. The sequence goes on from AYEL01076490.1 coordinate 8,823, forward strand.
TTTTTGATGTTTGAGAAAAAGCAAGTTCGCTTTTATTTATAAGGTACAGTATCAGTCTCTTTTTCAATCAGGGAACAATATGACACCATAATCTTATATAGATGCAATTATCATAATCCATCTAGCTCAATAGTTTTTGCTTTAGAATTTTTGCTAAAAATTATTTTTCCAATTTATGCAAAATCCAAGTTACATAAAAATCTTTAGTCCCAATTATTTATGTGAGTTGGGGTCCTGAACATATTATAATACAAATAAAATAATTATTATATATTGTATGTTTTTATACTTATTCATATGTAAAACATCTTTATAACATAATCAAATAAATAAGTACTGCTGTTAAATAAATAGCACAATATATTTTCAAATGAAAAAATAGTTAGAATATTATTTATTCAAATAAATACAATAATCTAGAAAATAAATATGTCATTAATTTCTCATGGTTTGTTAATTAGTTTATATATTCTTATGAATTTATAAATTATCCCTTACTCTAAATATTGAAATAAATTAATTACAAAACAATACTTGATGGCAAAAAATAAATTTAGAAATAAGTACTTTATGTAATATCATTAAAAAATTCATTCATTTGTATATAATAAAACTTTCATATTGCTTTACATTAGTTATATATGTAAAATTTATTAGTAAATTTATTCTTTTAATCAGTATATATCTAAAAAATTTCTCAATAGATTCAGAAAATTTAACTAATTGTATTGCTTGAAAATGTTTTAAAATAAAATGAAAATTGAAGTAAATTACAGGAATTAGAATTTGTTATATTTATAATATGAGCATTTATAGTGTATAATGATATACCACATTCCTGATGTCTTGTTTTATATATTAATCTTAATTTGTTGGTATTTGGATTGTCAATCAGCTTCAATTACAACTGTCCAAGGTTAAAAGAAAACTGTCTTGTCTGTATCTGAGATCATTTCATTCATAACTATTTCCTGTATACATAATAAATAAACTAGAACTTTTAAGGATGTTGTTTATTTAGAGATTTTTTTTTTAATTAAAAAAAAAATATTGAAATATTCTTCCAAATATATTTCATTATTTAAAGCATTGATTTAATTTAAATATATTTATTACAAATGCAAATTACAAAAAGGATTAATAAAACAAATAAACAATTTTGTTTATATTAAAATTATTTATTTTAATTGTAAATAATAGTCATTTACATATGCTAAATGTGAATATTTTCACTTCAGTTTCAAGATTCTTTGAAACACAGTTATTTACAAATCAATCTTACTTAATTTTTAAATCAACATCATTACATATGCTAAATTAAGGATTTTGGTTCTTGAGCAAAAGAGATGACCTATGTGACAAATTTAAATCTATTTATATATTGAATTTTTTCCATTAGATACAGATTTCAAAAATATAAGTTTCAATTTTATTGAAAAATTGAAAATTATAATTCATCAGAGTTATATAGATAACATTAATTTTTTATGCTGGTTCAATTTTTATATTTTTGAGCCATCATAATAATTATTAAACATCAGCATTATTTAATAAAGGAATGTATTCACACACAAATAGTAACATCATTTAAATTGAATGGAACATTTTCAAGATAATTTTGCATGCTATTTGGACTTGATAAATACAAAACACAATACAAATATCATATTAAATCTTATTCCCGTAGGCGTAATGGTTCAGTATTTGCGAAGAATTTATAGAACGTAATTACTGCGAATAGCGAGAATCGACTGTATATAGTAATCATAGTTTGATTCAGTAGGAACTTTTCAGTTTAAATTATACATAAACTAAAATAAGATAAATAAGAACTAAATATATATTTATAATGGAATTGAATAATGTGTAGGTATTTTTTAATTTATAATAAAGTAAAGTACTTGCTTAGATTCTTAAATAAGTAAATAAAACAGCACTAATACTATATTGAAAATATTAACTGCTTAAACTCCAAAACATTGCATAATATGTATTTAAAAGCACCATAAGCAGCTGAGAATGATGACATAAAAAATACTTTATTAAAACGAACGTTTTTGGCTAACTAAAGCCATCTTCAGGTTATACATAAACATTATAACGGCACACCCGTTTTAGAACAATAATTGGTTCTAAGAACATTGTTTTCTATTTAAATTTAAAACTTAACAATCATAAGTTATTACAAGCTACACATACAAAAACCTAACCGTATTATATAATAAGTACATAGGTAAAAATCAAATAAA
>AYEL01076491.1:0-75664 GCA_000484575.1 Olivierus martensii
ATGTAAACAGACGATCAGATGATGTCATAATCAGATGAGTTTTTACTGGCTTAATCTAGAATGCCTACTTCTGCATCGATCGTCAAGCATTGGTTGCTTTATTTCTCTGATAAATTGAAATTTGTAAATTTTTAAATAAAATCAATTTATCGAATTTTATGAGTCAAAATTATAATTTATTGGATCAAGGTATCTGAAAAATAAAATAAATATAAACTAAGAAGGAGATGTGGAACATGATACAATAACTCAGGTAAATTCGATGGAGTGGTTATTGAATTTTTGGCAGTCCAAAGATGATGCTTGTATTAGACGATTCCAATTTAAATTGGAATGAAAAATTATTTAAAAATTTATTTAAAAATCCACATTTTAGCAAAATTTTGCTTACTACGACAAAATAATGAACAACATGACAAAAATTGATATTCTGAAAATTCTCTCTCAATATAAGTAAAAATAAGGAAATCAGACCCTGTCAAGACATTGTTGACAAAGGAGTTGAAGCAGATCAACAGCCTGTCAAGATGTTCATGACTTCGGAGCGCTAAGGGTTAAAGTAATTAAAACATGCTGCAGTAAACAAGTTTTCTTATTTAATTTTAAAAAATTAGTTTAAACAAAACCTCCAGGCACTATTCAATTCTCCTGGGTCTAAAATGTTGATAGGTTTAATCAGTTGTTTTCATTTTTTTAATATAGCAACAGATTGCAAAGATATTGCATAAATGGGAATTAATAATCAACCTGACTGATAGCTGTATCAATCTGATATCAGTCAGGTTGAGTGATTCAGAAAACAATTTTAGAGGAAAAAGTGATGAAATAATTTTGTTTCAGCTTTCATAAATTTAAATTATAAGAATTTTTTTCATAAAAATTCATATATTCATAATAATCATTATGGCAGTTACATTTTTAATGATTGTGCATGTGCCTATACTACAATATGATCTAATAAAAAAAAAAAAATTTAAGTTTTTCAAAAAAAATGTATGCTTTAATTTTAATATAAAAATATAAGTATTCAGGATTGGATTATCTAGGTTGTGGATTAACCAGAATTAATTCCAAGCCTAGAAGTTATGTTTAATTATTGATGTTTTATCTTAAATGCAATATCTGAATGATTTTAAAATGCCCTAGATTTCTGTTATTATATGTTAGATTATTGATGATCAAAATTATAATCAAATTATAATTACAGCTATTGCAATAATTTCTTGCTGCAAATAAACAAATTCATTGTTTCTTTTTTGAATAAATAATAGAACAGTAAAGGATTTTCATTCTCATCCAAAAGTTCATCTGATGATAATCCCAATGTAAAAAGAGTGAAAAAATTTATTTTACAAAATATGTTTGTAAATGTTATGCAATTAAACAGTTTGTTGTATCATTTTTATCATTATATATTGCTGCATTTATACATAAATGTATTTTTATGTTAAGCCTATTTTCTAAAGAAAAATGAGACCACTATTCTGTTTTCATGTCTGTCTCTATTAATAACTTTTAACTAATTAGAAGATTTTCCTGAATTTGATGATAATATTATGCCATTAATTAAAGATCATCTCAATATCATGTTTAATTCTGAGGCTATATTTATGTAAAAATGGTGGATGTTCAAACTTCTTCATTCATTCTTCTTATTCACTTAATGTATTCTAAGCTATTCATTCAATTTGTGAAATTTAGTAGTATGTTATTGAATATGATCCATTAATCACTTAATAATTATACATCAATTAATCCTTTATGGGCAATTATTTAAAACAGCAAGCATTCATTCAAACTTCAAAGGTTTTCACCAAATAACATTTGAACTTTGATTTTTATAAAATTTAACAGAATAGTCAGATCATTAAAGTTGAATTTTAAATAACATTAATTAACTCTATAAATTCATTCATTTAAAAATGATGAACTTTCAACTTTTTGAGATGATTGTGTAATAAAGATGAGAGACTGAATAATGAGGTTATCCTGAAAATTTATTAAGATTTTTATTTGAAAAAATTATTTCTTTAAATAAAAATTGAAATTCAAATTAATAAATTGTTTCTTTTCATATACTATAAAAATTAAAAACAATAAATTTTTGTTATGCTAAGGGAAAGGAAATCACTGGCAATTGTTTAGCTATATTAATAGTCACAGAAAACTGATTAAGAACTAATACCTTGTCTAGGATTGTAAAATAATGAAAAACAGATTTCATATTTCCTAAACATTCATATCAAATTGGAACAGTTTTTCATATTTTATATTTCTGTAGCTATAATAAAATTAAATGAAGTTTTATGTAGAATGATGATTTAATTTTATTTCAGGAATTTTAATGTTTGGATAACTTTCACTTAAAAAAATAAATAGCATTATTATATTGATGAATTTTTTTGATCCCCATATTCTATTAAACATGAAATAGATAACAATCCATCAGAAATGACCATTACCCTCATTACTAGCTAGCAGTTGATCTTAATTGTCAAGTTATTACAATAGACTCCTGATTATCTGACAAGGAGAGGCCACAACCTCCGTCCAACCGATTTCAATCAGCTTTAACATACAGATTGGTGGCCATTGAAAAGTAACTGGTGTAAAGGGGTTTAGGTCACTATGACTTCATTTCTAAAAAAATCAAAGTCAAATATCATGACACCAGATCACACCACTTATATACCTAAAAAATTGGAGCTATTTCTACTAAAGTGGTGGCGTAGCGGTTAAGGCAGTTTCCTGTAGAACTGAAAGTTGTGAGTTTGAGTCTCCCTTACATACAGTGTTGCCACCTAGCCAGCGATCGAAACCCGGACACTAAAAAAAATTTTTTTGTATAATGTTTATTAGTTATATAAAATATAGAAACATGAAAAAAGTCAACTTCTGGCAAAAATACAAATAATAATGTAAATATTAAATAATTTTTAAGCAATATGATATAAAAATAAAAAATATTCATAAAAATCATAAAAATTATATAAAAGTCACAGAACATAATAATAATAGGTTCATGTTTTATTTATTGCCTTAAAAATATATTTTTATTGCTCCATGCTGCTTCCAAAATCTTTTTAATTTTTATTATTTTATCAAAAAAATCAGTACAATTAATATTTAAATTATTACAGATTAATAATTCTGCTTTTACTTTTTCTGCTGTTAATCTATTTCCCCATGTATATATGTTGTATCAACGTTGCGATGAATGTACTTCTGCTCGTATAAAAAAAGTACAGAAATCAAAAACAGCACACTAACGAGATGATTGAGCCACAGGATTGAGCAGTTATTTTCGTAAATGTTAGGTTAAGAAACATTTTCGCTTTCGCAGTCACTCCTTGTGGTGATATTTGAACTAATATCGTTGTTTAACAGAACTCTTAAAATTTATACAAGTTTCTCATAAAACTTTTTTTTTTGTAAATTTTCAGTTTTGAAGAAAACCAGACAAATAATAATTATCTTTTTACTGCTCTAACAGGATTGTATCTTTATGTAAAAAAATATTCGAATTCGAACTGTATGTTAGAAGCTAGTAAATGTAAGAGCTGACGATGGTGAGCTAAAAACGTTTCTCAATAAAAGTTTGGTTTTAAAGAAACTTAGTATATATTTGGTCTGCTCAAAATTGCTGTTACTTCTGGAACTTTTTTACATAAAGAAAACCAGACAAATGAACCAATTGCCAGATCATTATTCGAAAAACCGGACTGTCCGGGGGAAAACCGGTCAAGTGGCAAAGCTACTTACCTATGGTTTTTTTTTTTGTTTTTAAGTGAATAAATTAAAATATTGCTAACAATAAAACTTCAGATAAAATCACATCTTTTTTGTCATACTTACGTTTGACAAAATCACTCTTCAATTATTGTTTGATCTCTTTCTCGCTTTATCTCACTCTCTAATTGTCGTAATTCACAGTGCATCAGATGATATGTAATATATAATATAATATATAATATTAGGTTTTTCTGAAAGTTTCTTTTGCGATCTGCATGCAGCTACTTTTATAACTTTCTTTTTTTTTACAACTTTTCAATGCAAACAAAACATATTCTATGATAGCGCTAGATGACAAATGAAGAGAATGACAAAAATACCTAATTATAAGACATAAGATTGCAAATCTGGGAAATTAAAATCAATATTTACATTTTGTATCTTCAGCATGTTTTGAAACCCTATGTGGAAAATAAAAAATTCTGCCTAGTACTGGATTCATGGAGTAGACAAACTGACATAGTCATGTACGACTCTATGTTCACAAACGATCAGAACCAAACTGACTTTCATGATAAAAGTTATACTGTTGAAATGCACACCCCTGTGCTAACCCTGTGATGCTTACTTCTTCCGTCAAGTAAAGAACTATTTCAAAATTGCAGTATACTTCTCGAAACACAGTGAGAACTTCATAACCAAATGGATACCATAACAATTCATAGCCTAATATATAATCAGTTGTCACCAATATTCCAGGCGATGCTATTCTACGCATGATATGCATCAAAATTGATTACACAGAGACGTATATTCATGAACATCAATCCAGTTTGTTTTCCGAACATTATTGAGCTGGAGAAATGTGTATGTGTCAAAATAGCTTTTATCCAATGTGCTTGGTGCAGGAAATTCATTTGCTTTCAATGTTTTTATGACAGTTATCACCCGTTGCATTGTGAATTATGATAATTAGAGTGAGTGAGTGAGATAAAGCGAGAAAGAAATCGAACAATAATTGAAGAGTGATTTTGTCAAACATATGGCAAAAAAAAAAAAGATGTGATTTTACCTGAAGTTTTATTGTTAGCAATATTTTAATTTATTCACTTGAAAATAAGATACGTAAAGGAGACTTGAACTCACAACTTTCAGTTCCGCAAGAAATTGCCTTAACCGCTACGCCACCAATTTGATTGAAATAGCTGCAATTTTTTAGATATGTAAGTGGTACGATCCGGCGTGATGATATTTGACTTAGATTTTTTTAAAAACAAAGGCATAGTGACCTAAACCCTTGAACACCAGTTACTTTTCGATGGCCCCCAACCTGTGTCAAAGCCGATTGAAATCGGTTGGACGGAGGTTGTGGCCTCCCCTTGTGAGTTTCAGATTAACCACGGATAATCTGCAGAAATGATGATTAATTATCAATGTTTTTTCTTATATACATTATCTGAAAGATTTTTAAACACACCAGATATAATTATTAATTTATTATATCTTAATTAATTGGCAATAAAAGTTATTAATGAAATTAAAATTACAAATATTTCAATAATTCCTTACCACAAATAAGCTAATTTTTTGTTTTTTTTTCAATAAATATAGAATACTTTGATATATGTTTGTAATTTATTTATTTATTTAATATTAAATGCAATGTCCATAATTCGAATTTTTCTGATTATTTTGAGAATTACCCAGAGAACTGATTATCAGGAGTAATTCATTCCCCAACCATCTCTGTTATCAAGAGTATATTGTATATACTCTTATCTATGGAATATTTCATTCTTAGATTATCATTTACATGTGCAAAATTTAATAAAAAAATTTGCATATAAGTTTGAAATTATTAACTAATTATTAGTCTGATATCAATTAACCAATATAGTGAGAGTTCCCAACTTAATTAGTTAATTTGTTCAAAAAATTTCCTTATAAATCAAAAATCACGTAAGTCTAACAAAATCATAAGATTCATTATACACAATTGGGTACATTAGCAAACAGAATGCCCAAGTGAAATTTATATATATATTTTAAGCATAGATTAAATATATAAGACCATAAATAATATTTCAGTAAAAAAAAATAAATTGTTTAATGAATTTTCATTTGCATTTTATGAAAATTCAACAAAAATAAAGACACTTATGCATTCACATATTTCTGAAACCATATAAATCAGGGATTTATTATACCTAACACTTTTAGTATCACTTATTAACTTAGCATTTAGTGCTAAGTTACAAGTTAATAATTGAAGAAAATAGCAGAGGTTTGACACTATATATATTCATATAAAAAGTTTTTGTATCTTATATATCAGTAATGTTTATCAGAAATCTGAAAGTTTTAATTATACAACAAATGTAAGCATAGAATACAAAAAAATATATAATATAAGTATCCTTCCTATAACATGGCTTCCTACAACACAGTTTCGCTCTACCACAATTTGAAAATTGTGGAAGCCCTCATATAACACAATACTTCTACAACACTGTTTTTACTTAACACATTTAGAAAATTACATTTACTCTCCTACAACACAAAATATTTTCATTAATTTTTGCAAATCCATACTAGGGAACACAGTACACACACAAAGTGCAATCATTAGGAAATATTTTGCTAAAATTAATCATAAATGCAATTTTTCTAGGTTTTCATGAAAGGACGATATGCAGTCTATTTTTGATTTTGATTTGAAATTGAATTAATTAGTGACAGTTGAGTATTTTATGTTCCTAATTTTCAGTTCTTGAATAAAAAATAAGATTTTCTTCAATAGAGGAATGTGAAAGAGAAGAAAAACTTTTTTAATCGTAAATTTTTTTGGGTATATGTTAAAGAAGGATTTCTTTCTAGTGAGTTGTAGTGGGTTAGATGAGAGATTTTGTAAAGAGTGCAGAAGATACACAAACTTTGAATGCAGAAAAAGTTCAGAAAGTGAAATTGATATTGTTAAAGAAAAAACATTCTTGTTTTAACAAAAAAGTGGTAAGGAAGATATAATTATTAAATGAATGTTACATAGACTATATACTTTTCTCTTTCCTTTTGTTTTATGTATATTGTTTTTTGGGGTCTTATATGTATATTTTTTCTTTCTTTACATTTCGTGTTATTAATAATCTTAATAAAAATTAAGTTTCTTATTGTGGAATTAAAAATAGTTATTTGTTTGTAATTGGTTTGGGAACGTAACTCTCCTTTTCGTATTGGCTCCAGGTCTCATATTACAGTTTCACACAATACAGTGTTTTTCAGGAAGCTGTCTAACATGTTATAGGAGGGATACCTGTATATAAAATAGTTTTAAGTAAAATATATAAAATATAGTACTTATATTTATATATTTTTCAGACTTTGTTACTTACAAATCCTCCATTATTTGAAGTCAGTTATATTCTCATTAATCAAGTTGGTCATTTCTTAGTTTTATATGGACTTAGTGGAGTGATGGTAGTTGAAATTCCAAGAAGATGGGGTAAATTTAATTATTTTGAAGATGGAAAAGAAAAAATATTTTGCAGGTCATTTATTTATTTTTCAATGTAGATTAAATTAAAGTTTTATTAATTAATACTAAAACTTATTTTTATTAAAAATTATGTAAATAATAATATAGCAGGTACCTGACTTATGCAGTTAAATATAATTAATAAAAATTCAACAGCTCAATCCAGTGAAAAACAACATAAAATTTAATCTGTATATAAAATAACAAATAATAAGAATAAATTATTTGATGATTCAAATAACTAGTCAAATAATTATTTGAAAAAGTATTTAAATAATGACCAAGTCTGCATTAAATTTCCAACTTGTCTTAAGAAATACAAGATTTAAATATAAGCATACTTTCACAAAAAAATTAAAAAAATATTGTACATAATAGGAAAATATTGGTTAAATCTGTTAAAATAAACTAAAATATATCTTAACTAGTTACCCCTGGTCACTATGTGCCCAAATACACCAAAAATGAGACATTTGTTTCTTATCTGTCAAATTTGAGATTTTTCATTTATTTAGCATATCGTTGTATACAAAGGTTTTGCTTATTTTTTTCCTCCAGACAAAACTTTGAAATTCTCTTTACATGAAATTGGCAACTGACAAACTATCGATTTACCGATTCAGTTATTTAGATAATAATTATAATTTCTGTCTTAAAATAAAAAATTATAATTTCTGAAAGGGATAAAATATTTAAACTCTTGAATTAAATTAAATATTATTTAAATGCAACATTTATGTAGCCTCGACATATCAAATGCAAACTGAACTCTTGAGCTGGGGAACAGTCAACATTTTTCGATCGAAAAAGACAGAAATTGAAGTCAAATAACAAAAAGTAGTATACAAACATAAATAGGAAATAAACTAGTATAATTTAAAGCAAAATTTATAAATGAGATTTGGATTTAGTTTTCTAAAAGACTTGATTAAAGATTTGAAGCGAGAGAAAATAGTAACAGCGAAACTTCTCATGTAGGAGTTCGTACATGTGCAGAAACATGGATTCCACATGCTTATTTCTTTATTATATATGATTATTCATTTTTCTTTTTTTTTTTTTTTTGCTAATTTCTTAGTCATATTAAGGTTCTTGAGATGTAGTGTTTTTTTTTTTTTTTTTGCAGTTTCACTGAAATTTAAGAGAAAATTGTGAAAAACGAATAAACTCTGCAGCCATTTAAAAGAGTGTGGCACTTTTATTGCTTTACAGTAGCCACTCGCTTCCAGGAAATTGCAGCCAAGCCTACTTTGCATGTGGGTGTGTAGTATTGAGTATGGAGCTACAATAAACCATCTGCAGTCCAATTAGAGGAACAGAAAATGAATTACCGTATTTTACGGACTATAAGATGCACCTTAATTTTTAAGCAATTTTTTAAAAAAATAACATTTTTACCATTTTATTATTAGATTGCAAAGCCAGACTAAAAAAAATTCTTAGTTTATAAAACCGAACTGACCTTTAAAAACTCTGAAAATCATCATCTGAACTTTCTTCTTCTTCTTCTTCTTCTTTGTCGTCATCGTTGTCCTTTTCATATATAAGATGGTCTTCACTACCATTGAGAGCATTACTTATGCTGCACTTCTTGAAAGATTTAACAATAATGTCTGCTCTCACTCTAGACCATGACTGTTTTTATCCACTGACACATTTGTTTGTAGGTCGTTTTAAAGCTCCCTTCGGCATGAATTCATGTTGGGTTTCATCCACCATCTACTTGTTCCATTCCTCTCTCATATATACTTTAAGTGGTTTATTTATCGAGACATCAAGAGGTTGCAATTGTGAAGTAAGTCCTCCCGGAATAACAGCAAGCTCTGTATTTCCCTGTCTCAATTTCTCTTTCACAGAATTTTTCAAATGACTACTAAACTGATCTAGCACAAGAAGAGAACTCTTCTTCAATAAAGCACCTTTCCTTCTCTCCCATACTCTGTTAATCCATAATTTCATACCAGCCTCGTCCATCTAACCCTTGTCATGTACGTGAACAACAACACCTGGTGGTATTTCAGAAGGTTTTGGCATCGTTTTGCACTTGAAAATGATCATTGGATTAAGTTTAGTACTGTCAGCACAACATGAAAGGACAACAGTGTAGTGCATTTTTTCATGTCCACTTGTTTTTATAGTTACAGTTTTAGCACCTTTCATGGCAACAGTTCTGTTACTCGGCACATCAAATGTCAGAGGAGTTTCGTCCATATTCGCTATTTGGCATAGTTCCACACTGGTTTTCTTTCGATGTTGAATAATAAAGCGATGGAAAGATAATATTTTCTCTTCATACTCTTGTGGCATTTTCTGAGATATTTTGGTTTTGGTTCGCATGCTAAGTCCATGACGCTTCATAAACCTGTAGCACCAACCAACTCCACCCTTAAAGTCTGTTAAGTTCCACTGTAGCGCTAGCTTACGAGCGTGTATTTGAATCATTTTTGTATTAATTCCAATGCCATTTTGACGGTGTCCTTGAATCCATTTCAATATGTCATCTTCTAGTTTTGGCCATTTTGCATTCAGTCCTCTATTTACACATTTAGTCTTCCTCATCTTTTTCAGTTCTTCTTTACTAGCCCGCCAATTGGGAATGGTTTATTCTGTTGGTGGAGGGCTGAAATGCCGCTCAGCTGCTCTGTTTCCATGTTCTTCTGCATATGCTATTACTTTCAATTTATGGCCCGCATCATATGAATTCCTTTTATTTTTTTCCATTACGAAACTAGCTACTAACAAAAATATTGGAACTGTTACCGATAACACAAATCACTTTCAATTCAAGTTCACTGGCACTATAGATTGCAATGACGCATCATAGAGAGACAGTGTTAGCAAGCTTGTGAATCCCACAACTCATGTTCGTCACATCGGTGCACTGCTGCCAGTTGAATCCAATGTTGCCAGATAGAGATAAGTTTCCCGTGGCATCGAATATATGGCCATTTTTAAGACTGGCGGGAATTTTAAACCAAACACTGGATATTTTTTTATTAATCTCGAGTATAAGACGCATCTGAATTTTTGAGGCAATTTTTCGAAGAAAAAAGTGCGTCTTATAGTCCGTAAAATATGGTATAGCAGTTTACATACAAGATGAGACCATTTTTGTATATATTAGGATTTTTTGATATAAATAAAGCAGTTTATAAAAAATACTATTAGAAATTGTATAAATGAAATAAGAACAAGTTAATCAATATGAAATATTAATATAATTGACCATATTTCAATGAATTCTTATAATTTTTTAAATAATTATATGATGTTAATTCATACAGTTCAATACCATCATAGCACATTATAGCAGTTAAAAAGAAATTTGATGTAAATTCATTTAACAAAAGTTGTGCCTCATGGTTTTTTTATAAATAATTTCTGAAAATTTCACCCAAATATTTTCATTATATGCTCATTTGTACAGAGAACTTGTCACTATCTAAATATATCAATTATTTCATTGGATGGTTAAAATTTCATATATGTAACAAAAAATTGCAAAAAAAACAAAAAATAAAATTTGAAAAAAATGCTTACATTGTTAGGAAAAGAATAAAAAATGCAATAAATATTGAAAATTTTAAAAGATTTTGATGAAAATTAAGTGAGATTTCACAGTTTTAATTTTCATATTTTTTTATATATTAATTAGGCTTAATTTCAAAACATCAACATCCAAGATGTTAAAAGCTTTATGAACAAAGTGCATTGAAATTGTATTTTGCATATTAAATTTTTATTATTTAACAATTAGCTTTTAAATTTATTTTTAATAAAATATCTTTTTTCCTGAATTATTTTTCAATTTTATTATAGGAACAAAGTCCAAGTAGAGGTGGTGATGAAAAATCTGATATATCTGAAGCTGAATCTAATGAAAATGATATACTTGCTGCATGTATCAATTCTGGAATGCCAAATAACAATAATTACAGTAATGGACATAATAAAAGCAACTTAAGATTGAAAAAAAATACTTTTGACCCTATAGCTAGACAAATAATAGCAAACAATTCACCATCAAAATCTGATATCAGGCTTGCTCAGCCTATTTTGCATATGAGTAAACCCCTCGTTTATTCTAATGTTGCTACTACCAGTTCAAACTTAGGAGATCACAGAGGGAGTTTTGGTGAAGATAGCTTGAAAATATATAAAACAGAAGATACACCATCTAGTTTATCGCATGCAACATCTTTAAGTGATTTAAGTAATGTTTCCTGTACAGAAAGTAATAAAGATATAGAAGTTTCAAAATCAAATCGTGATACTTGTTCTGACAGCAGTTCACTTTGTGATGAAAATGATAATCTTCTCTTACAATGTATTCAATCAGGAATGCCTCAATCAAAAAAAAAGATAAAAGAAGTTGATCACTGTAATAAAAATTCAACACCTGACATTCCATTTAAATCAAAATTACCTTTTTTAAACTACAGGAAACAATCTAATTCAAATTCTTTAAAAGAAACTATTCTGAATCCATCTACAGAATATAAACCAAATACTTTTTTACATCTAAATAAGACTTGTCTAAGTCAAAAATCTTTAGTAAATAATTGTTGTTCTTTCAATCAAACTTGGCAAAATAATAATGAAGACAAAAGTTCAAAAATACCTCAAAACAGAAGTCATCAAAGATCTCATGCTGTGGCAACTACAGTTCAGCCAACAAATCATGGTAGCAATTGTGCCTTCAATACTATCTCTTTACCAGATTCTCCAAAGATTTATGAAGTAGAAGGAACACCTATTACTTTTTCTTGTAATGATTCTTTAAGTTCACTTAGTTGTGAAGAGGAATCAGATATTAAGAAAGAGTATAAATTTAAAAAGAAAAATTTAGATGGCGATTATTGTGATCGTAAGTATTTGTTGCTTAAAATTTTATAGTAAATTTTCATATAGAATATATTAATTTATTAACAATATGAAATTTTTGGTATTGAAGTTTTCCAAAAAGTTTATATAAATTATTAATTAAAAATCTGTCTATTTATATTATTTCTATGATGTAAACAGTTGTTTAAGTACAATATTTAATATTAATAATTGGTTTCATTGCTATTATTTATAATAATAATTTCAAATTAGAAATTACTTTAACATTCAAAGATTAATTTTAGATTGCAAATTAAAACTTTTGTATATGCTTTATAGATTAAAGAATATAACTTTGTAGATGTAGTAGTAAAATTAATATAAAAGTATTCCTGTGTTATTACAAATATCCAAATTATAAAATTTTGCTCATATGAATATGCCATTTTATTTTCAAATTTAAAAAAAAAATTCAAAAATTATATAAAAATTTTAAGCATTATGATAATGAAGTAGTCTTACAATAATTAATATAAGACTATATACAATGGATTCCACTTAATTGGGACACTGGTTAATTGGGACAGCCGCGTAATTGGGACAAATGTCAAAGAACAAAAACCAAACTAATAAACTAATGCATAATTTAAATGCTTAATTGGGACAACTTTTCGTTTAACTGGGACAGTAGCAGAAAAGGAATTTTCAATTTTTGATATATTTTAGGAATTTTTCGAAAGTATGGCTACATATACATATACTAATCTTTGCCAAGATGTCAAGAAAGACACTCAAGTAAAATTGCTTAGCTGAATAAAATTAAAAACCAGCCATTTAATACAAGCTATCGTAGACTCGCTGAAATAAATCAAAATCTACCATAGTGTGTCTCCTACAACAAGAAAATCAACTGAGTGAGGAATGGGCATTATAGAAAGAAATTCCAGGAACATTCAAAAGAAAGCGTGATGGAAAGGATTTAGAAGTCAAAGAAGCATTAGATCAATGGATTTCTATAGTTAGCAGGCAACGCGTGAATATCAGTGGCCCAGTATTGAAGACAGAGATCGGTAAAAAACTAATAATTAGGTACCTATTTTAATAAATCATTAAAATAGGTACCTAATTATTATTTTTTTTTACTTATTATTTATTTACCTACGAATTACATATTTTATTTTAGAATTTATTATTACTTCGTTTAATTGGAACAGCCACTTAATGGCTTGGCCCAACATGTCCCAATTAAGCAGAATCTACTGTAGTTATTTTATGTATCACCACAGTATTTTAGAATAGCATAACTTTTATCAAAAATTGCATTATAATTGGGCATTTATATTCAAATCACTGAAATAAAAAATATCTAATTAGTTTAGTTCATAAATATAGGTCCTCTATTCATGTAATTAATTTATATCAGATATTTCTGTGTAAATTGAAAACCATATAAATTCAACAATGATTAAATTCAATATATATAAATATGTAGATTGATAAATGAAATAGTAAGATAGATTTATGAGCATAGATATGAATGATTATTAAAGATATGAATGATTATTTTTTGAAAAAATATATTGGGAAATATGGTCTTAGAACAGATGAGCTAGATGTTGTTTCAGATGAATCTACACATCAACCAGAAGAAGATCCTAATGTGGAAATCAAATCAAGGCAAATTATCTTTAGAAATAAAAAAGTTCTTTATTTCATTGAAATTTTCTTCCATTTTCTCTTGCCATTTCCTTTTTTTGCAGAAAAAAGGAAGGGAAAAATAGATTAATGTATGATTGCCTTTGGATTTTCTTGCCAAAACTGATGAGGGCTAACTAACTGAAATGATTAAATTTTTGTGTCCACAAAGAGCAATCAAAAATTTATCAGTGTAAAAATGAACTTTTCCATTTCTGAAAATAGTTTGTCTTGATTTGATTTCTAATCCATGACTTCCTGTTGATGTGTGGATTCATATGGAACAGTACTTAACTTAGCTGTTCTAAAATCATATTTCCTAATGATTTAACTCCATTGTTCAATTTCAGTTTTAAAAAAATATATTGTTTAATGAATTTTTTTATTTGCATTTTATAGAAATTCAGCCTATTAAAGATTTATGCATCTGTATATCTCTGAAACTGTGGAACTCAAAACTGTTTAAGTTGGCACCTACTATATTATATTATACAATTTGTTAGATATCCTTGAATTCAATTTAAGAGTAAATTTCAAGTTATGAACTTTTTGAGTTAGGAATAAAACTTACAAATATCACTTCACTCAATAAGTCTCCAGTCTGACATATATCTGGCAACACTATTGACAAACGCAGATGATTTCTGGATAGTACCATCCTTCAAACGATACGTGTCAAAATTTCATGACATTCTGACAAATAGTTTACAAGTTACAATGGTTTTAGTGATGCCAGTTTTGTAATTTTCAAAACATGGATAAAAAAGAATTTTGTGTGTTGACTAAACACTGTTTTTTGATGGGGAAAAATACTGTTAAAGCCAAACAGTGGCTTGATAAGCGTTATGGAGACTCTGCACCAGGGAAATCAACTATTATTGACTGGTATGTTGAATTTAAACGCGGTTGTACAAACACCGATGATGCTACACGCTCTGGTCGCCCAAAATCAGCAGTTGTTCCAGGAAACATAAAAAAAGTCTGCAAAATAGTTTTGGAAGACCATAAAATGAAGTTGCGTGAGATAGCTGACACCTTAAAGATATCAGAAGGTAGTGTGTTTACAATTTTACATGAACATTTGAGCATCCATAAGTTGCTTTCGAAGTGGGTGCCGCGTTTGCTCACACTGGATCAAAACAACAACGCGTTGACGATTCAGAGTGCTGTTTGGAGCTGTTCAAGCGAGATAAAAAGGATTTCTTGCGTCGGACTATTGGTGGCCGGCCTGTTGCGCCTTTGTGGGCAATCCCTCGAGTAATGACCCCAATTCCTGCAGTTATAACACTGAATAGATGACATTCTATTCGTGTTTTGTGTTGACTTGCGTGGTGGTGAGTTGCGTGTGGGTACTCATGGTACGGCAGTACTTCTTTGAATAGGACTGACCCCAGGAGAGTTTTGGGTCGTCGGACGCTGAGGACGAGGGGCTCCGGATTGTCTACGGAGTGTGTATCTTGATATGACTTGAATTGCTTCATCGATAGTCAGGAGGTACTTATTTTCGAGATACTCCTGCATACCCAAAGGCAGTTGGGAGATCATGTATTGGATTATGTCCTCGTCTGGAGCTTGGGGTTTCCATTTCCGTAGCGTACAGTTTCTAACAGGAAACCTTCCACATTTCCGCTGCCATCATAAGTCCTGTTAATGGCTTGCTTGGTCCTGATTATTTCGTCTAGCGGGGGAGCAGATAATGCGATTAGGCGCTGTACAAAGTTAGATCAAACTCTAGCGTCTCTCCTGGTTCTGCCTTCGACCTTCCACCACTTGGCCCGATTGCCAATAAGTTGTGCGGCTGTGATATCCACCCATTTTTCTTGTGGTATTTCCTGGGTGATAAAATATTGTTTGTTTTTCTTTTCTTAGTTAGACCGGAGACTTATTGAGTCATCCATGTATAATGTGTTTATAACTAGAGAAATAGCTGTATTATTTTTACATTGTTTTTATTAAAAATAAACAGCTTTGCTAAATTTATTCTATACATTTCATCTATGAAAACTAAATGAAACATAACAAAATTACAAACCATGAATAATGTTTCCAAATCATTTATAAAAATAAATCTTTAAAATATATAAAAATTCAAAAGTTAATGATTAGTATAGATTTAATCATATTTTATTATTATTAATTTCAGGTTAAATTGTAAACTTTATACAGTAAAACCTTGATTTAATGAATCCTATACTACAGATTTCTGGTTTAATGAGCTATTTCTGCTAATCTGGAATTTTCATATATTACAAATTATCATCCTACTTAACATATTAGGATAGTATTTTAAGATGAGATGAGGGTTTGCTAAAAATCTGGGACGTAGATTCTCCATATAGAATGTAGATGCTATGTTACATGTACAGTTAACTAACCTAGTGTTTTTCATCATTACACAGTTAAACATAAAACAGTTTTTTAGTGAAAGTCTGTAAAATTTGATACTTAATGTTGTTCACTTATTTTGTATAATAATTAATTATGAACATTAAAAACCAATGATATAATATGATTTAAATATTTAATCATATGTTAAATAAAACAAATATAAAAGCATAAAAATTATAAAAAATATTAATTTGTAATACTCATCAAGGAGTCCTTTACAGATGTTTGTACAAGTGCTCCTTGAGTTATAAACTTAATTTGTATGTAAGTTTTATTTGTAATTCAAAAAGTTCATAACTTGGTAACCATTGTTACACAGCATCCAGAAATACTAAAACCAGTATATATGCTGTATATTGTAACATATTTTATAATTGGACCATTTAAAAGTTTCTTATTACACAGGTTTGAATAAAAAATTAAAAAAAAACTGTTTTATAATTTTGTATAATTTATGCCATCTTGAAAGATAGCAATAATATATTAAATAACAATGTAGTTTTGCATTATATTTTTTGTTAGAACATTCAGTTATTATAATATTTAAAATTCTTGAAGAAATTTTGAAATTTTGTGAAATTTGAAAATGAAACAGAATGTTTATGTATGAAAATTCGTAACTTAAGGAGCAGTTGTACTTTAAACTGGACTATACACAGATTTCTATTTACTACTAGATAGCCTGGTGCTTTTGTTTTCCCTTTCTAAATCTAATAATAATAATAATATATTAAATAACAATGTAGTTTTGCATTATATTTTTTGTTAGAACATTCAGTTTATGTATATATATAAAGATTTTTTAGAGAATATTAGCACTTTTTATCGGATTATTATTATTGTTTTAAGTAAAACGGTGTTTTTTTAATTGACACGCTGAGTGATACAAGTAAACAATGTTAATCTCCGTAAAAACAGCTGCAATACTTACTTTTCCTTTCTTGGTCGCGACACATCCAGTGTAAACAACAATCGTCTCCAGGCAAACGACCTTGAAAGGCAAGACTTGGTGGGCAAGGAAGATTGGAAGGAGGAAGCTCGCTTAGATGAGGACATCGATTTTCACAAGTCACATTACCGTGCACGCAAACACAGTGTGTTCCGCAGTCCAAAAAGTGATTGGGTATCGGTTGGAAATTCGAAAATCTAATTCCGTTCATTAAACAAGATCCATCTGGAAATTTTGAAGCGAGTTATAATGTTTTTGCCTCTCTAGAGTCACTTAATATCGATTTTTGTTTTTATAAATATTGTAAAAAAAGTTTTAAAAACAAAACCTGTCTCCACCTTTACCATTTTTACATCTGGGAGTAGGACAGCATTGGGGAGGTGTTGGAACAAATGATGGATCTGCATCCCACTCTAGACATTCGCTGATGTGGGGAGAAAAGTGTTGTGGGCATTCGATCACCGCACAGTTGACTCGCAGATCTCTTCCACAGTGACAAACAGCCCGACAGCCGTCGTAAAACTCTTCATCTAATTGATATTGACGACCTTTGTATTGACACATGGGAACTGGAACGTTCAGAGCTGCAAAATCGAGGGGAAAAAATTATTTATTGAGTTTTAGCTGTATTCCTAAACATTAAAGTTAGTAAAACAAATTAAACTTACGGCTGACTGCGTTATTACAAACGATGTAAGGACAAATGCAGGGATCTTCGGGCGTCACTAAAAACGGTTGAGGACATCCTGGACTAGGATACTGTGCACTTGCGGGAATTGGAGCACATCCTCCACTGCATTCTACGTGAGTTGTACCATTTGGTAACAGCAGACAAGTGCATAGTTTTCTTGTGCATCCTTCCTCCCATTTCTCTCCCACTTGATAAGAGCGATCGTCTTCAACAACGCAAACTGGGCCTTGGGCTTCTGATAAAAACGGAAAATTATTAATTTTTTTTAAAAAAAGAAAAACTAAATTTTTGACGACCGTAGCAACAAAACCTTTCTAAACTGTATTAAAATTTCCATTTTAGATAAATTAATACAAATATTTTTAATTAAAAATTAATTCGAGCAGAAAATTTTTTCTAATAGATTTTTAAATAAATTTAATTTTATCGAATAAAATTAAATTATAGCTCGGTTATCAGAACAAAATAATTCCCAACCAACCGTTCCGAAGGTTATTGCGAAACTTATGAAGATTTTTTTTAATTATTGATATTTTAAAACCAGTTAAATTAATTAATTAGAATGATAATAAAGGAAAAATAATTTTTTTTTTTTACTGTAAAGGATTAGATATATTTATTTATTTTTTAATTAAAATGAAGTTAAATCCATCATATCTCAATAATGTTTATAATTCTAGAATCTGAAAGGATAAAAAAAGCGGAGAGTGTATAAAAGAACATCCATCCTTCTATCAAAAAAAAAAAAAAATTATTAAACGAATTTTTCTAAACTAGAGCTGTGCAAATAAAAAATTATCATATATTTCCATATATAATAAACAAATTTAAAAGTGAAGCTTGGAAATTTTGTATTATTGAGTGGCATTCAGAATGCTTCGATTTTAATATTCTAATAATGAGCGGCATGCGATAAAATTCTATAAAATTATCGAAAAAGTAATATAAACATCGCTTTTTTTTAAATAAAATGAGTGAGGAAATGTTAAGCATGTTTAAACTTCAAATATCTGTATAATTTTATGTTTTTCGGCTTGAACTCGATATGACTATGGCAGTAAAAAATCCATAATTTATGCATTTTTAAACAAATAATGTCGAAATTTCCGCAAAAAGCGATTATTTTTTATGTTTTCGCAAAATTTATATAAAAAAATAACACATTATTATTTCATAAATAAATAAATAAAAATATTGTTTATCTTTTATTTCTTAAAGGACTATATGAAACATACTTTTACGTTTGATATCATTGGCATATTCTGTGTGTTCCACTGCATCATGAAAACATATGTTATTCTACATCTGAAATTTTATTAGTTAGTTATTTTTCAAATCAGAGTAGAATTTATAGATTGAAATATTAAAATACAAATTGTATTTGCTCATATGTGAGGTCTCATAAATTATAAGGAGCTTGAAAATCAGAGAAAGATAATGTATTTATTGTTATAAATATTTTACTGCATATTTTAAGATTTACAATATTGAAATGCTTATTATTTTAAATATTCACTGATATAATTTTTTGCAAGAATATTATTATGAATATTACATCAAATTTTACAGTATTAGTTACTGAAATATTGAATATTGTTTAATACTAATATTGTAGTATATTTATAATATAGTTTAAATGCAGATATATCTTGATTTAAGACAGTTCTCTGTTTACACTATCCAGATAATAAATCAGTTTGATTATAAATCAGACATATTTTATATTGTCCACTATCATTATTCATTATAACACAATACAACTTTTTATTAAATTTAACAAGCACAAAACTAAAAATAACCAGACATAAAATGGACTTGTACAACATGCATTGCATTGACTAATCGTGGAGACTAATGATATGTTGGTAATATGCCATAAATTTACAACTATGATGCACATGGTTGTAAGTTGAGGATTACTTATATATTAATAATAATTTAATGTTTAATCTTAAAATTTAAATGTAAGATAATATTTAAAAATACAGTAATCCTCAAAAAATTGTATCACTTATATATACTAGATTATATAGTGAAAAAAAAAATAATAGGCAATATATTTCATCACTTGTTGCTCATATTGCATTTTACTGTTACAATAAGTGCTCTTGGATGATGTAATATACATTGGTGGTACATTAGATAGCTATAAATACAACAAATTTGCAATGCCTGTAATAGTCAGTGTTGTGTTTTGACACTGGTGTTCTTATAATGACTAAATTTTAAAAATTAATTCAAGTCCAAGCGCTATTAGCAGTTTTAAATTATATCTTAAACTTTTTTATTGTCTATTAAAAACATTTTCAGTTGTTTTTAATTCGACCCTCTTCAGTTAATTCTTTATACATACAGCAAATACAAGAAAAACTTTCAAACAAAATAATACTTACTGGTAATAATAATAATATATAAATAAGTATTATTTTGTTTGAAAGTTTTTCTTGTATTTGCTGTATGTATAAAGAATTAACTGAAGAGGGTCGAATTAAAAACAACTGAAAATGTTTTTAATAGACAATAAAAAAGTTTTAAAGTATAATTTAAAACTGATGATAATGCTTGGACTTGAATTAATTTTAAAGATTTTAAACATAGCAGTTAAGCTGAGAACCTAAATAAGACTAATTTTTCACAACTAACACTTGTAAATATACTGTAATTCAATTGCAAATTTATAATAATTAATTATTTAATGCAACAATTATAATAAATTATAATTGATGCAAAGACAGACTACATAAGTCTATTTATTTCTTCTTTTATTATTTCTACAGGATGTCCCAAAAAAATGTACTCACACTTTAACTGGATATTAAGCATATATTTAACTTTGATCAAGGTGTTTATTGACATATTTACAGGTCTAATAGGATAAATTAACAAAAGGTAATGATTTATTGATTTGGCATTATTGAATAATAATTGGATCTGTAACAAAAAAAGTATGTTAGTGATGGGTCAATAAAGAGTGAGTACATTTTTTTGAGACACCCTGTATTATGCAAATATTACAGTTTTATTATTTATTTCAAATATGAAACATTATAATAAAATAAGTTTTGGTATTATATGTTTGATACATATTTTTTTATTTATTATTTGCATTCACTCTATTGAAGAATAAACAATGATAACTTTGAGAAAAACAAAATGAGAATTTGTGATGCAATTTTTTTTGAGCATTTTATAATGGTAATTTTTGCAATTTGACACTAATCCATTGCCGAACTAGTGTTGAATTGAGAAACTGTTGAATTGTGGGACAATATTTCCCATATAAGACTATGGAAAGTATTAGGTTGATGCATAATTCCGTAGCGTTTTAAATATAGGTTTGTTAAGTTTGTTTGTTTAGTGTTTTATTTATGAAATTCAGTTAAAATTCAGTTAAAAATTTGATCAAATCAAGCAAGCAACTATTCAACAATGTAATCTCTGTCATTGTCAATAACTTCCTGCCAATGTTGGGGTAGTTTTTGGATCCCCTGTCTGTAGAAATCTGTTGGTTTTGAGTTTAGGAAGTCATCAATCCAAGTTTGGAGAGCAGTTTCGGATGGTCACAGATGTTCCTAGCCACATTTACTGCACTTGAACCTCAGTTAAACTCGTACAGCAGAATATTTCGGAAATGTTCGTTTTTCTCGACCTGACACTCCAGCTTCAACAGCGAAGAAATAACAATCATTTGTAACAATTTCGCTGACAACTTGTATTCCACAAGACAACACTCCAAAGTAAACAATGACAATGTAAAAATGGTAAACAAATGAACAGCAATGCAGTGTAGCCAGGCCAAACCAGAACGCTATGGAATTATGCATCAATCTAATAGATTAATTCATTGTCAGATCTCCATCCACTCCCTTAATAGGTGAGGTAAGAAAGGTTCACTATGTTGTTTATTTTACTCTATGTATTTTACTATTGTATAATACAGAATTATATTATATTATATTGTATAATACAGTATTATATTGTATTTTACTATTGCATAAAATAAATTTTGGTATTAAGGGAAGGTTGCTATGATTGGACCACCTAACTTTGTGATAGTGTTATTCATCAACTTCATAAAATAAATTTTGGTATTATATGTTTGATACATATATTTTTATTTATTATTTGCATTCACTCTATTAATGATTACTGATAAATGGAGATTACTGATTTGTTTTATCTAAGTAAATGTTTAATAAACATTTATATATAACATACTGTACTATATTATAAGCATGCATAAGTATTCTATCTATGATCATTAAACTTATGATGATCTGATCTTATGATTGCAATTATATTCAAAACTTGGCTACTTTCACAGCAGTATTGGCTATAAATACTTTTTCTATTTTATCAAGAATTTACAGTCAATTTTTCTCTTTTTATTATATCAAGAATAAAAATATGAATTACGATTGCAGCGAGATTTTGAAACTTCATACATGAAAGTATTCTAATCAAGGATGCGTTTCAAATCTCAACAACTAATCACTGATGATTTGCTGTTTAGGTTTGGAATGCACTAAATTACAAAATATACTATTTTATACACAATACACTCAATTTATTAGCCTTGGATGTTGGAAGAAATTCTTCTTTATCCTGTTCTACCTTTGAATCTATGAAACAAAACCAGCCTCAATTTGCTTTAAATTCTTCAGTTTGATCTTAGGTACATCCTGGAATTTTCTTCTGCAATTTTTCTAAAATTAGCCTAGTATTCTTACAGATCATTGCCTGAGTTACTAGATCTCCCTTCATCTGTCTCTATCTAATTCAGGTGAGAAGCATGTTTTTCATCTCTTCAGTGATTAAAGATCTATTCTTGTCAGAAACCTTCATTGCTACAGCAGATACTGTAGCATTCAAATCTTTCTCTGTTGCAAAGTTGTCCTAGGAATGCCATACTTTTGAGCTACATCATAATTGTTCTATCTTTCTGCATTTTATCTACAATTTCTTTCTTCTTCTTCTCTAAGCTCAATTAAGTGTTCTTCTTTCCTAAATTATTCTTCTCTTTCAACCCATCCCTAAATTTCACCCATTAAAATAATAATTACAGATGTGCAAATTTTTTACTTTTTGAAAATTATAGAATTGAAAATTAAAACGAACTACATGAGCAAACACTAAAGTAGCCCAACAAGAACTGACAAAATATCCATGCAAATAACAAATAATGTCACATAATTCCATGCACATGCATGCGCCTTGCTGCGAAATTCAACTGTCTAATTGCAAGATTGATGAATTGCGGGACATTGAATTTCAAGGTACCACTGTATTCTATTAATTGCTAACTTAATGTTTGTTATTTTCAAAAATAATAGAACTATAACCAAAACAACATTTTAATTATAGTTCTTATTACTAATTGTTTCTTTTATAATTTTTTAAATAATTTATTTTATTTGAGTAATTTTTTAATGGAAATTCATTGTTACTACTACTACTATGAAATATGTGTGGATATTTAATTATTTAAAGTTTGTAATTTTGTGTTTGTTTGGTTAATAAATTAAATTTTGTATTGGCTATGTAAGGTAATTGATCTATTTTAAAAATAAAAAAATCAGAGAAAACTAATAAATATTGATAAATAAACTAAAACTTTGTTTTTTCAGTATCAAGTTTCAAATCTGAAAATATAAGCATTTCATATAAGTTATTTTTAGATTAGTTAATTTCCATAATATTCTATATTGACTGTTTTTAAAGATGATATAATTCCATTTATGGTAATTGGAAATAAATCATAATTTTAAAACTAAACTGATACTCTTTTCATTATTATAGAAGATTCTCTCAGCCATTCTTCCTTAAATCAGTTTCCAGTTTAATTGGCCATATTTTTGTTGAATTATGAATAGAGATAAAAATGAAAAATAATAGTTATTTGGAAGAAAAGAAAGTATTTGAAATTGAGATAAGATATATCAAAAAGCAAGATAATTCATCTGCTATTAATAGAATTCTTATGAAAAATTTGTGCAATTTTGCTTAAAAAATGAATTTAAATCAAAAAGATAAATGGAGATTACTGATTTGTTTTATTAAGTAAATGTTTAATAAACATTTATATATAACATACTGTACTATATTGTAAGCATGTATAAGTGTTCTTCTATCTATGATCATTAAACTTATGATGATCTGATCTTATGATTGCCATTATTATATTCGAAACTTGGCTACTTTCTTATTGGCTAGAAATACTTTTTCTATTTTATAAGAATTTTATATATTCTATTTTATCAAGAAAGATATTATCAGATCACTCTGATAGCTGCAGAGTAAAGCAGTTTCTAATTGCTTAACAGCTTGGAGGACTAGATTTAGTTTCAAATAATTTTACTATCTTGGAGAATGGATTTAATTCTGGAGATTTTATTTTCTTAGAGAATCTAGATTCAAATCTGAAAGATTTTATCAATTTAGAGGATTTAATCTTCCATTGTCTATTATTATTTCTGTAATTACTACCATTGTAAATCATTTTCAATTTGCAATTTTTAAAAATACAATAGGTTTATCAAAATATGACTCAGTTTTAAGTAAAGGAGCACCTATACAACATACATAGTTTTATTTAATTTACAATCTATAATTAGTATTTTTTGTGTTTTGGATTAATCAGCCATTCATTTATCTGACCTGAGGTCTGCTCCCATATGGGCATCTTATTCAAGATTCTACTGTATTTATTATGAAATCAAATTCAGCAAAATCATTAATTAAATAAAACATTAAATATCTTAGATTTTGGAAATGATGATATAAAGTTTTCAATTGTTGTATTCTTGAAAAAAGTTTAAATCTGATTAATAAAAAATGAATCTATAATATAATTATTTTTGCTTATTAAATAACTTTTATATTGCAAAAGAGAAAATATTTTTTGAAAATGTTAACAAAATAAAAATATTTTTACTGATAATTTTGAATTATAGTAAAATTTATTTATATAAAAATTTAATTCTTAGGAAAATTTATAAAAGAATGTTTTATTTTGATACTAATAGAATATTTTATTTTGGTACTAATAGAAATTTTTATGAATAAAAATATTATTTTATATTTACAGAAAAAAATGAGAAAACTATGAAAAATGAGGCTTGGATATCAAGTCCTACCCACATTCATACTCAGATGACATATTTACATTCATCTACACCTGAAAACTTCATACAGAATTATTCTTCTGGTTCAAAAATGCCAAAAAATTATCATCAAAATGAAAGGCAAACACATTCTACAATTTTGAGTAGAGATCAGAAAAAAGAGCAAAATTCAGTAGATGAAAATCAAACTGAAAACACATCAGTTAGTTTTTCTCAAAGCAATTCTTTAAGTTTTCTTAGTGTGGATTCTACAGATGAACCATCATCCTCAGAACAAGCTCTTTTGGAAGAATGCATTAATATTGGTATGCCTAAAGATAAATCAATAAAAGAGAAACATAGTAAAAATAAACCTAAACAAGTAAATGTGCATTCTAAATTACCTATAAGAGAAAGTAATGATCAATTAAATAAGAATAGTAAACAAAAGAAAACAGAAGATAATATTAATAGAGGATCTGGATCTTTAACATTTCCTAGAAATTCTGAACAAAATGAAGAAAAAGGTATGGAAGATGAAAGAACAAAAGAAAAGCAAAGATTTGTAAATTTTGATTTGAGTAATAAAAATCAAGCTATAGAAATACAGAAAAAGAATATAGAAACGAATTTTGTTGTTTCATTTCAAAAAGTTAGCATTGATAATGGAAGTAATGAAATTAATATTACAGAAAAATATGAAGAAACAGATCATAATTCCCATTCTTCAAATATTAAGAATAATGATATTGAAAAAGTTGATGAATATAATGAAACAACACATAATAGTGATCTTACTTTAAATACCTCAACAGTAATTAAACTAGAAGCTCAGAAAGTTGGAGCTGCAATTGAAGAACTTGTTGAAGATATGACTCAAAGCAGCATTAGTTGTACTTCTGATATAGAAAATGTAAATCCACCATCAGTTATGGATCTAAATATTAGTTTGTCTAGTAGTAGTATGGCTGAATGGTTTCCAAATAAATTAGATATAACAAAAAGAACCAATGGTAAAAAAATATTTAATAGTGGCCGGAAACAGATTCCAGAACCTGTAAGACGTGCTTTGGCGGGAAGTTTTGATGTGATGAAAGTGAGTTCAAATTCAGATATTTTGTGCAATATCAAACCACCTTCAGCAATGGGATCAATAGAAAATCTTAGCTTGAAAAGTAGTTGTACCTCTGATTTGCTTGAAAATGTAAATCCTCCTTCTCTAATGGATGATGTATCCATGATAGGAAGTAGTGCAAGTTTAAATAGTATTAGTTCTGATATTTTAGAAAATCGTTCTGTTGGCACTAATAATATGAAAGATCATACAAATGATATCTATGATCGATTAAATGCAGCAGCAGCAATGGTTGAAATTTATTCAAGAGAATATACTTCATTACATAATGGTAGTGTTAAAAGCTCTCATAGTTCAGATATGATTGAGCATATTAAACCACCCTCAATGACACACAATATCACTGAAGTTACAATTGAAGATGCAACAGAGTTAGCATCAGATACTTTAGAATCAGATACCGAATTGGGTGAAGATTTACCTTGTGATGATGATACTGGTTCTGAAACTTTAAAAGCAACTAATATTCCACCTTTGACTAAAGATGAAGTGTATGAGGGTAGCACTGAAAATTTAATGAGTTCATTTACTGATACAGATACTTTAGAATTAGAAAAAGATGACTGTAATAGCAATCATATGGAAGTTCCTTTCAAAAACATGAGTATTACAGCTGAGCAAATGAAAGTACTCCAAGAAAATGCTCAGTTAGTTGTCACATCTTTAAATGAAATTCAGATGTCTGGTTCTTCAGAAAGTGATCCAGATGCTGTCAATAGCAATGAAATGATTGAAGATGAAACATTATCATTAGTTTCAGATGAATCTGATGATGATCTTTCACACACTGAAGAAACTGAAACAATATCAGAGCAGTTTGTTTCTAAAATAGCTTCAAATAATAATGAAACAGTTTCTACAAATATAGATAAATTAAAAGTTCCAAAAACAAAAAATACACTACCAAATTCTTCTTCTAATACAGCTCGAATGTCATTTCACTCGCAGAAAAATAGTAATGCTAATAACAATCTTATTATTCCAGTAGAAAAATTGCACAAAAGAACAAATGATTCTTCTAAAACTGAAATAGTAAAAGAACAGAATAAAAATAAAGCTGAGATTCAAAATTGTCAATCAAAATCTTTAATTAAACAAGGCACTTTTACCAAAGATAAGTCTGATTTTGATGCAAAAAGAAATGCTAATCTATTGCATTCTAAATTCATAGGAAATAAAAGTACTTTACAGAATGCTGACAATCAGCAAACTGTTAAGACTAACTCTGTACCCAAGTTACAGGAAAAAAAGATTCCTGTAGGACAGAGTAGAATTGGTCATCTCACTCGACCTTCTGGAATGCAAACAGTACCCACTAGAACATATGAAGTTAAGAATACATATAAAAATCTACAGCATTCAGTTACTAATCAGAATATTAATAGGAAAGATAAAATGGAATCTTTCAGAAGTAATAGTCCTAATTTATCAAGTAATAGTAACCATAATGTATCATTAGATAGCTGTTCAGCTAGCAATATTAGCTTGTCTTCTGCCTCTTCTTCTGGCACCATTCCAGACAAAAGTCGTGGAAGTGGCAAGAAAGAAGTAGGCAGTAAAGTGGCTTCTATTTGGAAAGGTAAAAAGTGTTCTAGGACTTATTCACCAGTTTTACCTAATAAGAAATTAGCAGTGTCATCACCAGTTAATCAAACAGTTAATAACTGTCAAATAAGAAAATCAGTGACTCCACCAAATAGGTAATTTAAATAAATATTTATTAATTTATAAGCTAATTAAAATATTAATTTATAAATATTCATTTTTGATATTTCAGATTCCAGTCTCCAGTTCCACACACTCCATCTCCTCGTGAAGGCTTGAGTCGAAGTTCAACTTATGAGAAATTATCAACAAATGAGGAGAAAGGAGAATGTTCTGCAGATAAAATACCTATAAATACATCAAGAGCTAGAACTAAATTTTCTTTCAATTCAAATAAAGGTGAACAGGTTAGAAATTTGAGTGAAATTACTAAAACAAGAACAAATACTAGTGGGTCAATTTGCAAGCCAGATCAAGGAATTTCAAAGGATTCTTCCAAAAATCAACAAAATTCACCCAAAGGGTCCAAAACAAAAATTGGAAACCAGTACAAGATCCAAAATTCTCTGCATTATAATCATTCCAATTCAAAAACACACAAGAATGAGAACAAACCTGTTTCTGCTATAGTTAATCCATTTAATTATAATCCTGTGGCCATAAATTCTAAATCTAAAAGTGATGTGCCAAGTAAATCTATGATACCTGCCCCAACAAAGAGTGGTGGTGCTCGTACTGCAGTTAATGGAATTCACACAGAAGAAAATGAAGGGAAACGGGTACGAAGAACTTGCCTTGTAACCATGGTGTGAAATCAATAAACACTTTCCACACTTCTAATGTGGTGCTTGAAACTTCATAGAATTCCATATTTTAAGAAAATTATGAAATAAGGCTATTTAATGTTACAATTGGCAATATGAAAATTGTGTGCATGTGTTTGTTATGTCCATAAACTGCTCACAGTAAACTGAATATATTATAAGATTATTCCCACCAAAATTGTGAAAGCTTGTTTTTCAAAAGAAAATCATTGGAATGCACAAGTGATATCACAATTTCAATACTCAGAATTTTCAAAGAAATGGACAAATAGAAGAAAAAATTTTTTTGTTTAAAAGCAAGAAAAGCTATTTCATTGTTTGTGTGATTAAACATCCTCATTTGTGTGATAATTCTCTTCTAAGGTGTATATTTATATATATTATTTTTAAACCAACTTATGTTCAAAATTCTTCCATAGTATATGTAAATTATTGATATAAATAGCAATCTATATCATCATTATATTCTCAACTACTTTATATTGTTGTTTATTTGTTATTGAATATTGTCCTGTAACAATATTTTTCCTCAAAATTTTTATTTTGTATTATATTATTTTATTTCAACAAATAAGTTTTAGAGAATGTACAAAAGTGTGCTCCTTATGTATATTTCTTACTACTTTAGTATTTATGAAAACAATTGTAAAATAATTATCAAATGCATTTATCTTTAAAGCTATCTTTTTAGATTTACATTTAATAATCAAATGTGAAAAAGTTAAATTCTTTAGTATATGTACTATGTATTTGTATATGTGACATTCACATTGTGTAACAATACAAAATTTAAAAACATATAATAGTTTGCATATTAATTTAACTTCACATTAAGTTTTTAAGAGTTGTATTCTCCAGTAATACAATATATAAACAATAATTAAAGGGAGAGATGCATACAAAAAAACCAATCTGTCCATTTAATATCAGAAATTTTCTGCTTATATATATATATATATAAAGAGAAAAAGAGAGAGTTGTATTAACTTTTCAATCTAAATAAAGTCATATATTAGTGAAAATTTCTTAATTTTATATTATGTACTATGTGTATATATATATATATATATATGTGTGTGTGTGTGTGTGTGTATACACACACATACATACATATCTTATACATATTGTAAACTGTTAATTGTAATCAGTAAAAACAGTTATGTATATCAAATACAGTTTGAAGAGTTTGCAAATAGATAAAAATTCATCATTCTTACTATTATTTCATTATCTTTTGCATATTTTATCTAATCAGATTATCATTGTTTGAAATCAATTGTAAAATAATCTCATCATCAAAGATCAAGCAGTTCCAAAATAATCCTATGCCTCAAATTAAAATTGATCAGTATTTATATATAACATGTCTAGTTATTGAAGAGCCATGTTTGTGCACTATTAATGTAATTGTTTTTGTGATTTATGTGTCATTTCCATATTTTAGATTTCATTATTATTTACAAATGTTTTCTGACAAGAAAATCATAGAAAAAATTGCTATTTTTATTTCTATAAAGATCAAACTTTAATAAAAATATACTTGTAGTTACTGTGATGTCTTATTTTGTTTATAAAAATTTAAATATTAAGTATTTTTTCATTAAATTTGCTCTGTTTTATATAATATATAAAGCATCATGAAATTATTGATTATATTGAATATTATAGAATGTTAAACAAATTCTTTGTTTTTCCTCTTTACTTTTATTGAAATATCCTGACATATCCTCTAGACCATAAATGATGGCAAAACTACATAAAGTATTAATTTTCATAATACAACCTAAAAAAGGCAATTTTCTTAAAGAAAATTCATAATAAGGAATTCATCTTAAGAAAATTCATAAGAATGAATGAAAACATTATGAATCATATAGCTGTCTTTTTACAATCTGAAGGATATGAATTCAATTTCAGATTATATACTTCCACTTTCACCTTGGATATATGTTGGCCATAATGATGTGAGCAGTCTATAATAAAACCTAGAATAGTTTCATCATTTAAAAATTTCTGACTGGAAACCAGATTAAAAATTACCGTATATACTCGAATATAAGCCGATCCGTGTATAAGTCGACCCCCGACTTCAAGGTTTGAAAATTGATAAAAATGCAAAACCCATGTATAAGCCTATCCCCCAACTTTAGCATTTAAAATTTGATAAAAATTAGAAACTGATAAATTACATGATCTTTGATTTTTAGTTACCAATATATTAATGCCATTTGCCAAAAAATATAAATATTTTTATTGAAACTTTAAATATATACATATAAAATAAATTATTATAATACAGATAACAATATATCGATTTAAAAGATAAGAGTTTACTTTACCCAAAGCGATCGAGCGCATCATGCCACTGGCTTCAACCTGCATTTGTATAAGTACATCAGATAGGCGACACCGCGCTGCCTGATGAGCTGCGATGTAGAAATTCTTGACAATAATATCAGTTAAAGTGATTCAGTACAGCACACCTACATGAGATTCTTGGATATTGTCGAGAATTTCTGCGTCACCTATCTGATGCACTTATATAAATGCAAGTTGGAGTCAGCAGCGCAATATGCTCGATTGCATCAGGTAAACTAAAATTTTACTCAATTCTGAAGCAAGATTGATGCCAGTGTATGACATTATTGTTAAGATGATGTAGCTTCAGAAAATATCAAGTTAACGAATAGTAATAAATTTTGATAATTTACATAAAAATATTTTCTTTATAATGTTGTTATTGAATAACTGCTTTTTTTCTAAAAAAATTTCATATTAAATTATCCCAGTAAAAATTGCATTAGAATAATACATCTACTTCACATGGCTCCCAAGAGACTGTTCAAAGTTTCATTTTCTGTTACATTGTATTTTGTCGAGTTGAGTCATATTCAAATCTTTGATTGTATTTTAAAATGTGTGGGTCATCCTAACGACGATGTCATACACCATCAGGATTATGTAAGTGTGTGATTTTGACATGAATTTCAAAGTTTTGATTTTGCTTACAATGAACTTTTTTGATAAATTACAATTATTTTTCAGTACAGATTTTAAATAATTATTATTTTTTCATTATTTTGTTACTTTTTACACTACTTTAGTTAAATATAATAAGCATTTATTGATTACTAGTGAATGAATTAAAACATTCTCAAATTAATAATAATGAAAAATAAATCTATTTTTCACCCAAATGTGAATCCTAAATAAGTTTCTTGATTGATTTTCGAGAGTTTTTGTATCATGTCATATCATGCATCGCGGCATTGCCTACTCAATTACAGTATATAGATGCAGGTTGGAATCAGCGGCACGACATGCTCGATTGCTTCGAGATATGTTAAAATTTTACCTGGTATTATATTAAATGAATTATCGCAAAATTTTCCTTCCTGGTCTTCAGGAGACATTCAGTAATTTATGGTTTTGCTTATTACTTCAGTTTCTCCAGCCAAAAAAGTTTTTTTTTTTGACCCATGTATAAGCTGACCCCCACTTCAGAAATTTTTTTTATGAAAAAAAACCTTGGCTTATATATAGTAGATTAAAAAAATAGATCAAATAAAGGATGATATCTGTTATTGTTTAGCAATCTCAATAAAATACTTTTTCAGGAAAATAATAATCATAAAACTTCATTCAGAACATTTTTAAAAACCATTGATATAATATTCTCTCACTCTTTCTCTCTTTTTCTCTTGTTTTATGCTGTTTTCCATCTTACCACTCTTGTCCAGATGATTGCATAGTAAAGCACTCGCTTATTATCTTGGAGGATTTGGCTCAAATCTGGGTCCCATATCTCCAGATTTTTGAGAGAAATTAGACTTGGCTTATTGAATCCCATCCTTCAACCTACTAGTGAGACAATCATTGGTGTTGTCTGGCATGTGATGGGTTCTAAAAATGGCCACTTCCAAATATAGTTCAATATATATCCTATGTGGGATAAGGAGGCTTAACAATAACTAAATTAACCATTCTATTGCTCACCTATATTCTTGTAAATTGATGGAACATACCAGCACCAACCATGGACCATTCCCACATGTAGTAGAGTAGTGCATCAGTTGAAGAATTTAGTTCAACAACCCAGAATCTTTCTGAGAAAATATGAATCTCAAATCAGGAGATGAATCCAAAACTTTAAATTGTAAGGTAATACTAAATTATATAGCCATCTGGTTGACACTGAAGAAGTAAAGTGGATTGTGGAAGACTGACAGCTGACTTAGATTTCTGGTATAAATTTTAAATTTTAAACCAATTTAGCCATTTTAAATTAAGAATAATTTTTCCAAAAAATGCCGATATTTTACAACAAAAACAATTATTTGATAATTTCATTGATTTTAATTTCAAGTTCTAATTTTAGATTTTTATTTTTAGCCTATTGTATTTTCTGAAGAAAAGTTGAGATCTGGATTCAATTCCAGTTCTGTAAGTGAAAAACTGAAATTATTTCACATGACAGATCTGGCTGATTATATTTTATATTGAAATTTAGCAGAATACATTCCACATGTAAAATAAAACTGCATTTCAAATTTTAAATAAATATATATAAAATATTTAAAAATTTGGAGATATTCTATGAAAAATATTTATGTAACTTAATGTATCTGTTCTACCCTTTATGTATAAAGCAAAGTCCAAACTAGCTTATCAGATCTTAGATAGCAAACTAGCTTATCAGATAAGCAGCAAATAAACTGATCGAATGTGGTTGATGGTATCCGCAGTTACTTTATGGAAACTATTTATCATGGAAAACAGAAACAGTTCGTGTTTACACAAAGAAATATTTATTTTCACAACCCATGATTTGACTATAATGTCATATTAAGATAAGCTATTTTAGATTTCCTTAGTTAGTTCACCTGAAGATGACTTTGCAGTCAAATCCAGGAGGTTGTGAAAATAAATACTTTTCTGTGTAAATACCAACTGTTTTCTGCTCTCCTCGATCAAATATGCTCAATTTACAAGAGCTAAAATTAGCTACAATAAGATCCTGCTTAATACTGCTCCATTTAACGCCGTTTTGATATAACGCAGTTTTTTCCCGAATTCTATATTTTTATTGATTCACTTTGTCATGGTTTTTCAAACTGTTATTCATACATAAATCCAAAATCACAGGAATTTATTACGTTGATACTCTTATTCCGTCTCAGTGCATTTGATATCAGTGCAGTGTAGTACAGTACATACGAAAGTCTGCTGCGGTCAGAGTTCATATTTATGATCAGTCATCAATGTTATTTTACAGTAATAAATAACAATTATCCAATTTTAGTTTTAACTTGAATGCTGCCACTTTAAACTATAAAATAATAAATATTTTAGTTTTAATCTGAATGCTGCCACTTTAAACTATAGTTCCTTGAGTTAGAAATGTTTTCTTTCATTACTATTTTTTCATTGTTTATAGTTTACTGAAATCTGATTACTGCTTTTTGTTCTTAAAACTTTTTATTTTCTAATTTTGCGAATTTTTTCACGAATGATTTATGAATACAAATCGATATTACAATAAAGTTTACTGCAGTCTGATTACTGCTTTTTGTTCTTAAAACTTTTTATTTTCTAATTTTAAAATTTACTGCATTTTGTTCTTAAAACTTTTTATTTTCTAATTTTAAGAATTCATGAATGATTTATTATGAATCTCAAATCGATATTAACAATAAAATGCCTATAATTAATGATGCTTTTTGTTCTTAAAACTTTTTATTTTCTAATTTTAAGAATTTTTTCTGATTACTACTCTTTGTTCTTAAAACTTTTTATTTTCTAATTTTAAGAATTTTTTCATTGAATAAATCGATATTATCAATAAAAAATATTTATAATTAATGTAATACAATAATAATAATACATGTTACAAATAAAATAAAAAAAATGCTATGTATATATTTTTTATCCACTGTTCTGTTTCACCTAGCCTCATTATTTACCTGTTAAAATAACCTCATTTAACGTTGTTTCATTCAGTGCTTTGTTTTCTTAGAACGTATCCCCTGTGTTAAACGGGGTCTTGCTGTAGTTATGTGCTATTTGATTCTGGTGTTGTGTGTGTATTTCGTGTGGCATGTAATATTGTAACACAATGAAATTTTAAATAGCAATAAATAAGAAAATTTTCTAAAAGATACATTGTGAGTAGTACTTTTATTTCCCATTTTAGGTATTACTGGGTTCGGGGAGCCGATTTTTCTGATTTCCCGAGAAAAGTTTGTCGGGATTCGGGAACGGGAAAACGCAAAAAATTCTCGGGAACAGGCAGGAAGGAATTCTCGCCCGGAAACACTAATTATTATTATTGATATTCGTTAGAAT
Source organism: Olivierus martensii (assembly GCA_000484575.1). Lineage (NCBI taxonomy): Eukaryota > Metazoa > Arthropoda > Arachnida > Scorpiones > Buthidae > Olivierus > Olivierus martensii. The sequence continues at coordinate 34,764 of AYEL01076491.1, forward strand.
TAGTGACTTTGCAACTTGTTATAGTAGAAAGGGGAATGCATACGAACATCCTAAATGAGCAACGTAGTGCATCATTCTCCAATGCATGGAGTCATGGAATTATCCATAAGTTACAAACTTTTGAAGTTGAAGTTATTGTTATTTTGTTAATATGTTTACATTTATTTATATCTATCTATCTCTTATTAATAGTTTGTTTTTAATTTTGATACTCTATTAAATTTTTAAAACTTTTTATGTATATGGTAATGTAATAACTCAAACGATGAATGTAAACTTTTCAAATTTAAAATATGTTCCTTTAGAAACTGAAGAGAATCCATAATGGATTGAAAATGTTTCTTCTGTTTAAAATAAATTGTTTTACTGTTTATAGTGCTTGAGTTTAATATTTCTCATATTAGAAGCAGAGTTTGAGTTAATTAACATATATGAAACCCATATAAGCTGATTCTCCAACTTCAAATATTAGAATAATATGACATTAATTGAAATAAATCAATTATTTTTTTTTTTTTAATTTAAAAAATTTTCCAGATCTTTTTCACTATTGGAATAAATAAGGCCACTTAGACAAAACACTAATCTTACAGCATTATAACATTATGACATGATACAAAGAAAAATCTTAATGATGAGCAGGATGCAATTGTGTTGCATCACATCATGTCCAGTCACATTTCTCTATAATAAAATTTTATTGTTGAAGTGTTTATTTGGCAGAAAATAATCAAAAAAATATTAAAATTTTTCATCATTTCTAAATCTCGATAAAAATATTTAATAAAGTTTAAATGATAAAAAAAAATCAAAATTGAAATATGCAGTATAAATTTTGCTGAAATAACAAAAGTGGAAAACCAATCAGCACACACGCAATCATTGGAAGCACAAATCTGATACTCTCAAAAATGATCAAAAATAATTTCAATTATATATTATATATATATATATGTTTATTTAATCATATGTATATTGTATGTGCAATATAGATAAAGGACATAATCATGCTCATCTTTGACATAGCCAATTATGCCAGATAATAGATTAAAAATATATTTAATTTTCATAGTTATGCAGTAAGTGGTCCAAGAAAAGATTGCATAACTTGATAATGAGCAAAACAAGAATTTTTTATATTTCAATGTAGAATATTCTAGAAAATTTCCACCAATCTACTTAACTAGATTTGCAGATTCAGATCTAGAGCCATTCATCTCCATTAGTGATTATATTCCTGTCAAGTTATCTGAAGCAGTGAAGCAACATAACTGAGCTTTGTGCTTTTCCATTTGAGATCATGTCATCAGCTAAAGCCATTGTAGGTTATTCCTCATTGAAATTTCTGTGAAGTTCCAAACTGCTAACTAAAAGCAGAACAAAAAGATAAGGAACAAAAATATGCATAAATGTATTATCATGTGCATAATGGGACAATGATTAAAGATATTATCTCAATACTTCAAAAGAATAAAGCCAGCAATATAAAAATATCATTGTTTTGTACAATTGAAGAGTGTGATCCCAAAACACGTCCAGTTCATTTTGTCAATTTTCAGGAGAAGCAAAATATGAATTGAGAAAGTATTTCTTATGTGACTGGTTATCTACTACTGGATAGCTCTTTCTAATTCATATTCCTACACTTCTCACTAAAATCTTGAAATCAGTCATCATTAGTTTTAAATACACAATGACTAAATATAATAGTGTTAATGGAAACTCTCTAAGTCCAAGGACTGAATGTGTTTTCAGTTACACTCATTCTTCATTAGAGGAAAAACTAAATTTATTTTGATTTAAGTATTAAAATACTTAACAATACTATTAAACTGCTTCAACTAAGACTACTTAAATACATAAAAACCCAGCACTTCTTGCAGTAAAGTATCAAACTAAATTTCAGTCTATTCTCTGTATTCGCAGATTCCCTATTCACGTTTTCAACTATTCCTGAAAATTTATTTATAACCACAAATTCGATTTTCACAGCACTTTTGCGCTTATTCGTGGATTATCGCTGAGTGGCGAAGCTCTATATTTCCCATAGGCACAATGGTTCAGTATTCGCAAAGAATTTACAGAACGTAACTACCGCGAATAACGAGAATCAACTGTAGTGAAAAGTAAATGTTTGAACTTCCTGAGTATAATGTACTCATGGGGAAGTTCAAACACAACTTTAATTACTTCATGGGAAAGTTCTGAGTCCTTCCCCACGAGTACATTATACTCGCGGGAAAGACCCCAGAATATGTATTTAATGATTCTAAATTAGGAACTACTAAAATTCAGAAAAATAACTTTCCTTTTAACAATAAATAAGAAACCCTAGAAACTTAAACTTTTCATGTTACAATTTCACTTCAAGAGCTTCTAACATGAAAATTAATAACCAATATAACAATTTTATAAACATGTCAAAAATTCCCACAATAAATTTATTGCCAACAGTAATAGCAATTTGTATTTTTACTGTCCTGCTGGCAGGATTAGAAAAATGCTCTGCTAATGTGCAAAGGACTGAACAAATTTTCATTGTTAAGTTTTCAAAAGCAAAGTGGAACTCAAATGTCCCATACACATCAATTGGCATGGTATTTGGAACAAACTGACCTTTAATAAGATAGATGACTTCAATAGGAATATGTATTTGCATCAGATAAAAAAATGACCAAAATGGACTGAACGCGTTTTGGGATCACACTCTTCAATTCATTCTTTGAATTCTGTTCACACTGATTGGGTATCTATAGGCATTATGTTTTATAATTGTGGCTCAATTCATCTTTTATTTCATCCAAAAACCAATATATATTTAAATTTTATGGCTATCTTGTGAATATATTATCTGATTTCACAATTTGTCTCACAACTGATTTTTTTTTTTTTTAAATTACATATCAATGAAAATTTTTACATATCTTTAAGACATGAGATATTTTCTTCAAATGCTTATTTTCAAGAAATATAAATGGACAATATATAAAATGAGAACTATACTTGAGACAGCATCGGAAGTCAGTATTGAGTCTATTGGAGAGCCAAAGTTCATTTATATCACTACACTGATGATATAGTCCACTAAATTGTTTGCAACATTATAGTAAATTGTCATAAAATAATGACAATTTTGATAAATAAGCTATAAGCTTCAAATAAAATTATAATATTAACATGATTTTAACATATAGTAAATTATCTGTGTGTCTATAATATATATGATGATGAGATGCACAATGATGTTCTGCACATTCCAATTAATTCTAACTTGTTCTAAATTGGCAGAGAGTTGTAATTTTAAAGTTCTTGAAAGGCTGCATGATTAACCGTCAAATGATGCAAATTCATTGAATATTTATCCGAAATTGAAAATGAAAACCCAGAGGCACTATTATATAAAAATAAACAGTGTTTTTACTGATGCTGTTACATTTTACAACAAACTTGACTGTTCCATGTGCATTAATACTGTCATAAATGTTGGTAATATGCCACTCCCATAACTCGATATTGATTTTCGATGCTGTCATTAAGTTTAGATATACATAATTACAATTTAGTTTTCAGTTTTTGCCAATTTGAAGATTAATCAAATTTCATAGAATATTTTTATTTTAGTATTCTTTTTTATTTATATAAGTTTGTTTTCAGTATGTTTTATTCTGAATATTTAATTATAAGGTTATACAATATTTATAGGCAGTACAAGAAATAGAACAAACATGGGATCAAATGAATTTCCAAGTGAAAAGATATTTTAAAGGAATAGAAGATAGAGGATTTGTTTTAACAGGAACTGATGATATTCTTCAAGTATTAGATGATAATGCAATAAATTTACAAAATATGTCTACATCTAAATTTGTAGGTCCATTTTTACCAATTGTTCAAAAATGGGAACATATTTTATCATATATAAGTGAAGTTCTGGAGGTAATTTGTTTCTCTTGATAATTTATTAATTTAATTATTGTACAGTATATTATTCCTAAATCACATTCTATTGAAAATTAAATGAAAGTTATGAGGCTTTATGAAACTAATTTTGAGAAATATAATGAAAACTAAAACATTTAAAAAATATATATATATAAATGAAGAAAGTATTAAGAAAATAATTATAATATAGTTAAAATCTTAAAAAGTATATTATGGAATCTCTAATTTGTAATATTTGGTATATTAGCTTTTTGCTTTTTTAATTGCATTCATTATTCATATACAGTGGTACCTTGGTTAACAACAGCCTTGGATAACAATGGCTTTGGTTAATGACGAGTTTTTGAAAGAAGAAAATGTCTTGGTTAATGACTTCTGATTATGTGACTTTCCAACAAAATAGAGTTATGTAAAACAGCTCGTCATCACATCACATGATTAATTAGCTCAGTCAATCGTTATTTTTTTAACAATCAATTCAAATCTGACAATATCATTATTAAAATTAATAAAATTATAACCATATAAAAATATATTTAACTAAATGATAATTAATATATAATAATGAAAACAAATTATTTAATTAATTAAAAATAGACGTGCAACAGTTCACTAGTTTTTAGTTTCTTAAAGATGATTTCTAGACGATTATTATTTTAAATTCTGCCAACAAAGTCTAATTTAATTGTTTATTTGTGTTATATATTACTTGACACCTGCGAGTGGTGTGACTTCGCAGTTTCGGATTCCATTAGAAGAAGAAAAAAGTCTATCTGAGATCCTACAGTTCATATAGACAATAAATCGGCAAGTGCGTGTCACTGTTCATTCACCATCAAAAGGCAAAATCAAATCTCATCTATATAATAATTGTTGAATCTATAAGCTTCTAATTAGTGTTTATAAGTTCGTTTTGTAGCAAATATAATAAATAAATACTATTTTCCATATTTTTAGGACATTTTAAATGAGTTTTATCTGCATTTGTAATATTTACTATGGTTGTGGGAAGGAGCCAGAACGAATTAATCAATTTTCAATTAAATCCTATGGGGAATCGTGCTTTGGATAACGATGGTTCCACTGGAATGGACTACCGCTGTATTCATATCCAATAATATACTGTATTTAAATAATTTCTGTACAAAACTGCTTAAAGTTCACAAGTTCAAATTAATATTGACAAAAACACTATTACAGCAATAGTAGAAAGACATAATCTATATTTTTAGTAACATTTTTGGTTAAATCAGTTAACTATCCACAGTTTATACAAAATCTGTATAGGAACACAGATAATAATATATAAAAGAATAGAAGATTTGTTCTAAGAATTACGAATTTAAAACAAATTCATGTTCTTCATCTAGAGCATTCTTGCACAAAAAAGCATTGAAATTTAAAAAATGGGATTTACAGTCAAATACAAAAATCAGCACTATTTTGAAGTAGAGAAAACTTTTATTTTTAAAACTACTGCAAAATAGTGCTGATTTTTGTGTTTGATTGAACTAAGAGTTTAAGCAGTTTAAGTAATGAAATCTTAATGGGATTTACAGTAAATAAAGAGCTTTTTATTATTACTTAAAAACAGATTAAGGTACATAAAGAATTTTTAATAATTTATACAGGTTTACTATGGTTAATAAAAAGATTTTAAATACCTGATACATACTATATATCCATGCTTTAGATATAAGATTACTTTGTTGTCTATTAATTACATTCCTATACTGTGCTCTTTCTAAAATCTACATGAATTTTTTCAACAAGTCATCTATCAAGGTGTTACACAGTTTGATAAAACTTTTCATTTGTAATGTAGATAATGCTTTTGTCTCTTAGAAAGATAACAATAAGGCATCTGAGTTAAAGGAGATCTTTACAATCTAGAATATTTGTGGTATAGTCAAGATAGAAGGAAGTCCATGCACCCCCTTCTACTAATATGTGTACTGTGATTTGTAAACTAAAAACTTCTGAAGAGGGCTTAATCAAACCAAAAGCACTCCAGTTTGTGTATAAATGTAAATAAATAATTCAACTTAAGAAACTGAGCTTGCATCTATTGTCCTGATATAAAAAGATAAAAAATGATATTTATTGTGAAACCCGGATCAAATAAATTTTCCTACAGTTCAATATATTTCCACAAGTTTAAGAAAGTAATCTGTTAAATTATGAGGGTCTGGGACCTCTCCCCAGCCCCTCGACGGCTCTCGTCGATTCAGTCGCATCTTAATGTTAACCTCCAGTTCTAAATCTCATAAGAACGCTAAATAGAACATTTTAAAGTTTAAAATATACAACTGATAAAATAAAATACAATAAACATTAATTAAAATTAAGAAGTAATAAAAGAATTTAGATAAACAATGATACCTTTACATCGGACTCTAGCCAATAAGTTCCCTTGATGCTTATATTTTAAAATATACAAATGATGAAATAAAATACAATAAACATTAATTAAAATTAAGAAGTAATAAAAGTTAACAGGTTTTTAAAAATAAAAATAAATAAAATAAAAACAAAAATACACATAGACCCAGTTACAAAGGATAGAAGTAGGCAAAAATAGTCCTAGAGAAACCATTGTGTTGATACGGTAGCCAGCAGATTGTCATTAATAACATAAGCCTTTTTCTTATAGGCAGCAATGTCAAGAGCTTTGCTTTTAAAAATAAATAAAATAAAAACAAAAATACACATAGACCCAGTTACAAAGGATAGAAATAGGCAAAAATAGTCATAAAGAAACCATTGTGTTGGTATGGTGGCCGGCAGATTGTCATTAATAACATAAGCCTTTTTCTTATAGGCAGTAATGACAAGAGCTTCTGTGACCTTAATATCTTCAGCTTTGTCTAACTGGCAAACTATGCGTGCCTGGTCCCAATGTATATCCAGATCATACTCATAAAAGTGGTCGCAGAAGCTCTCGTCATTGCTGCCTATAAGAAAAAGGCTTATGTTATTAATGACAATCTGCCGGCCACCGTATCAACACAATGGTTTCTCTAGGACTAATTTTGCCTACTTCTATCCTATGTAACTGGGTCTATGTGTATTTTTGTTTTTATTTTATTTATTTTTATTTTTAAAAGCCTGTTAACTTTTATTACTTCTTAATTTTAATTAATGTTTATTGTATTTTATTTTTTATTTAAACTATTAGAATACTACATAACTGAAATTTTATTTGTATTCCATTCTAAATTATTGTTTGATTCTTGTCATAATAAAAGACTTATACTGAGGAGGGACCGTGACAGGGTCCGAAAACATTATATAGCAATAAACTGTATTCCTTGCTAATAGTGCTTTCTGAATTATTTTATGCATGTAAAGCAAGTGGTTTCTTATAAGTATGACTAATAGAAATTTCAAGCCCTAATCATTATGTATATAAACTTCAAATTTGGCATAAAAATAGGTTTTAAACCACATCCAAAGGAAAAAATTCAAAAACCTTAAAATTTTAATTTTAACAACCTCAAAAATTTAAAATTTTAAAAATATCAATAAGTGATGTGATATCTTTAAATAATTCTATTCTTTTAAAATTCAAATTCAGTTTTTATTATTAGATTTGTTTTAATTATTAACTGTAAATATTCTATTTCTCTAATTAAAAAATACTTAAAGAAAAATAAAATACTGTTTAAATGAAAACTTAATGCTTTGATTAATTATCTTCCTTCATGGTTTGTACCATATTTATTAATCCATCTCATCTCAACAGCATATACCCTGTTTTCTGGTTTATATTTAAGCAGCTTTATACAAGTTTAATCCTTGATTTTCAATTTTTATTTCCAGAATTTAATCAGTATGTAAATATAAAAATTTTATTTCTACTATCTTGGTCAAATCATTTTAGAGACATTTTGGATATGGGCAAATGCTGATTGATTTCAGCTTTCTGGAGCCTGGGATTCTTCATAGTTTGCAAATCTGATCCAGAAGGCAGTTCCCCAATGGGTCTGATGACCAAAGGCTGCAGGAAGGAAGCCCCTAGTATAATATAATAAGGAAACTATTAAATAATTATAGAGATAAACTTTTTAGGTAGCAGAAGTACAACAATTACAATAGTTTGTCTATTATATTATAATAAAAGATATTATATAACATCTTATTGTCTATTTATAATTATCATTTTTCAATTGCTTTACCTTGAATTAACTTTATCTTAGATATTTTTATGCAAAATGCTTTTTTCATATTAATGTAGACATACACTAACTTATGCAGTTTAGTGGTGAAATATCAGACTTAAGCAATTTTTCAAAAAATAAAAATCATTAATTATTATAGTATTATTGAAAATTTTTTAATTTTAAATACAAAAGTCAACCATTTTTAGGAAGATTATTATACTGCTCTGATGATTAATACTACTACCAATAAAGCTACATGAAAAGTTTACAATTGGCTCATTGCCAATATCAATAGCAAAATTAATTGTATAACAGTAACTATTGTAATATGATGTAAATAGTACATATGTATTGTATAATATATATTGTTTATTTAATAAAAGGAAATTACAAGTATTTCAACGTAAAAATTAAGAATGTAATACTGGTTTAGAAAATGATACATCTTATCTCAGCTGTCTTTAAGCAACTTACAAAGCAACTGTCACTTCCTCCATCTTGTTTCTCTCTTTTTTTTCCACCAGGAGGCCCACGGAACGAGAATACCGAACATATATAACAAATATTTCATAATTCTGAGTATCTATAACTGATAAAATTGTGGTAGTCCGAGGGCTAGGGCCCCCTGGAAAACGTCACTTCTCATCTGATCGTAACTTAGTGGAGTTGACAATTTTATCGTCATATCGGGTGAGTACGACTTTCATCCAGCCGGTCCCAAATACCCCGATCTCCACTATCCCCCAAAAAGAATAATAAACACACCGAATTCAAACTGTACAAGAACTCTAGTATTGTGCAGGTGTTCAAGGAGTTTTATAAAATTATGTGACAGAGGTCGCAGTGCCAACTTCCTGGGAAAAGGGAGAGAACATGTTTATTTATTTTTATCAAGAGGAAGAGACTGGGAATCCAGACAAAGAAAGTCAGTCGGTTCCTGACAGAGTCTTAAGACGGTCACCTCTTCCTTTTGCTGGAAAAAAAGCAGTTGTTCCAGTCAGCATCAGAAAAGGGAATCGGATGTTGTACATTGGCAGATTTGGACGCTTTTACACTCACGGTAGCAGACTGTTAGCACTTGTCTACGGACTCAGCCAGTTAGCGTCAGTGCCTCATCAGAAAAGACTGTCATCCTCCGTTCCATCTTTGGAGCATCCTTTTTTTTCCTCCAAAAATCTGAAGGCCCCGTTTTGTTCAGGTTATCCTCCACCGTCGATGGGAGTCATCAACCTTGACACACGGACCCTGCTGAGAGCTGAACTCGCCGCTTCCCGAAGGAGAGAAAGTCCCGGCCAATTGAACGACGTGGAGAAACTCATCTGTACTCGAGGTATTACTCCTCTGACATAAATTGTCGGTTACTTAATGTAATAAAATCTCTCTCTCCTTAATAAAGGAATGTTTGTTTTTACGAACGCATTGTCTCCGAGTCCGTCCTTGTGTCTTAACTCTCGCCACTCATCCTTATTCACGTCTCACGCCGCTCATAGGCCATTTGCCTGTTGAGAACTGCTCATTTGTTATTTTGCAGGTTGCGGGCCTCACAGAATATAATGTTTCTATATTTGAAAAATATTAATATTAAAATGTAAAGTTGAAAACTGGCAAAATATATTATACAAACAAAATATATTAAGTCAGAAATGAATTAATGAATTAATATCTTGCAAAATATAAATTTTGTAAATAGATAACTTTTTGTGAAAATTCCAAAGCTTGTTTATAAACAAACTATATTGCAGATAAGAGTATTATTAATAATAATCTTGATTATCACAGCTCAAGTTAATAATAGAATATTGATTTGTTTCTCTACAAAACTTGGTTTGAATAATATCATATATAGAAGTATTACATATATGAATATTTATATAATGATAATATATTTATATAATATATTAATTATATATCATATATATATGATATTAAACAGATACATTATACTGTTTTCATAAAGTTAATCAATCTTATTTCCTTAATTTCAGGGTTCTAAAAGTAAAGCATTAGTGAAAAGAAGCAAATTATTTAAATTGTCTCTAAGGAAAACAAGTTCACCATCACTCAGTGCTGCTTCAAGATTATCAAAAAATAATTCAGTAATTTCAAAATCCCGAAGACAAAGTTCATCAGATTCTTCGGTGAATAGTGGATTACAAACTACAAGAAAATTAAGACGAAAACTGCCTGACTCAGATGAAATAAAAATGTCTACAACCCGTGAGGATTCAGAATCCAGCCAGATTTTACCTACTACTGAATCAGAAACTAATACGTGAACGCTTCGGCTTTCCACTCTTCAGGACCCGGGTTCGAGTCTCGGGTCCCACCCCTTGAAAATATTTATCATGGGGTCCGGGTGAAGAAAAAGAATAGAATAAATCATCATTTGAATAGCTAATAAGTTCAAAAGCACAACAAATTTTTGGAATTTGAATTTATTTTTCAATAATGTACTGTATATACACAATAGAACAGCAACATAATCTTTAGATATATTCTCTGGAAGTCCCAATATGAATATTCCATAACATTTAATGTTATCATAATAAAAATAGACTGTTAATATTGAATAATTATCAATGTTTTTTCTAAATACAAATTAAATTTGATCAATGACTATGCAAATTGTATGCATAGATAATTATTCAATATTAACAATGTTTTTTCTAAATACAAATTAAATTTGATCAATGACTATGCAAATTGTATGCATAATCACTAATTATGGTTGCTGCCTTAAACTGGCGATTTTTTAATTAGTGTAGCAATTGTATTATATAGTACATTTATAATCTCTCTCTGAAATACATTTATCACATTTTTTTTAAGTACTTAAGTTTCTAATCATTGTTTAATGGATTATATAGAATAGTAATAATATCTATTTAACTAGCTTTAGAAAACTGCTTAAACTCTAGTATACAAATTCATAAACTGAAGAAAACAGCACTCTTCGCAGTTGAGTAACAAGAAAACACTTTTATTCACTAACGTTTTCGGCCTAAACAGCCATCATCAGGCTTTACAACTAGAACTAGAATAGAATCTCTTTTAACAGAATCTTTTTAAAAATTCAGTTTGGATGCGTTGCTATGGTTACCGTTTATCAGAGGATAAACATAGGCAAGGTTAAACTTTTTTAAAAATTAAAATTTAAACCTTTACAACAATTAAAAATCTAAAACATTATAAAAATTAGGATATACAAATCGTTATATAAATTATATGATTATTTTGTAAAAATCCGTTTAAAAATAGGAGAAGACTTGAGAGCCATAACCTTGACTTTGCAGAAGAAGAAGAACAGTTTAATCCGTTTTTCTTATAAATCAACTGTTGTGAGTATCGCTGCTGTTTCTTACTCGGAAAAATGTCAAAAACGACATTAGATGTTCACAAAAAAATTTTAATTTGTGAATATAAAAATAAAAATCCTTCTGCTACTTTTAATTTGTGAATATAAAAATAAAAATCCTTCTGCTACTCAGCAAATTGTGAATATAAAAATAAAAATCCTTCTGCTACTCAGCAATTTCTGTGAATACAGTAAAAATAAAAATCTTTCTGCTACTCAGCAATTTATTTCTGATCTTTTAATTAGATGAAACGCTGTTCACGAGAAGATTTTAATTTGTGAATATAAAAATAAAAATCCTTCAAAAATGACATTAGATGTTCACAAAAAGATTTTAATTTGTGAATATAAAAATAAAAATCCTTCTGCACTCAGCAATTTATTTCTGATCACCTTTAATTAAATGAAACAATGTCCCAAAAGATTTTAATTTGTGAATATAAAAATAAAAATCCTTCTGCTACTTCTTTAATGAAACAATGTCATTCTAGTCTATACATGTTTTCTCACATGTTAGAAAATCCTGCTACTCAGCAATTTATTTCTGATCACCTTTAATTAAATGTAATTTGTGAATATAAAAAGAAAATTCCTTCTGCTACTCAGCAATTTATTTCTGATCACCTTTAATTAAATGAAAATAATGTCCATCTAGTCTATACATGTTTTCTCACATGTTACCATTAACCCTCCATAATTCTAGTCCCTACACATGTTTTGTTTTTAATTAAATGAAACAATGTCATTCTAGTCTATACATGTTTTCTCAAAGTATTACCATAAACCCTCCTTTACCGATGGTGGCAGCTTAAAGAGGTTTGAGTGTATTACTATTTATTCATATATCAAAAGTTTAATAAAAACATTAAAAATTGTATTCTGTATTATAATTTATATTTCCAATGAATTTAGTTTTAAAATTAAATCTATATTCTTTAACTAAAGATGGATATTCAGAGATTAAAAAATATTAATTCAATAGTTTTGACAAAATTTTTTCTAGAGCCAATATTTGTTACAAGAAACTTTATCATGCTTTATAGATGTGTTGCATAATAATTTAGATTATATATATATTTTACCAGCTTTCTTCACAAAAAAATTTGAAATTTCTAAGATTGCAAAGTTTATCGTTTCAAAAATTTTACAACAAAATGATTAAAATTCAATAATGATTGCATAAACAATATAAAATGTAACTAAATCAAAATTTGCAATCAAGATTGATTTGATTTCACTACATTTATTTTATAAAATCATTATATTAGATGTAATTATATTTCTTTTGATTTAATGCCAACATTCAAATAAAATTAGATGAAAAATTTAAAATTCTAGAACGCAACAGAAATTCATATTTAATTTCTTAAAAAGTATTATTATTTATTGATTAACACATTTCTGAATAAAAGACATGAAATTATTATTTATTTTATTTATGTTTATTTTTTCTCTCAACATTTTTCAAGATATAAATAATTTATCTGCTGTATTATTATGCATTGTTGCTTTTCTTTTGCAAGATAGAAATAAAAATATTAAATCATATTTCCAGGAAATTTGGTAGTGATGTTTTATTATTAATAGTCTCCTCTTTGTTGCATCATTTAATCCTGCAGGATTAAAATTTTTGATAATAGATGATGCTAAGTGTTAAGCAATGCAGATAAACCATATGCTAACATTTTGTGATATTGATAGCAAATGGCACTGTGACAACACAAGCTCATAGACATAATATCAGTATGATATAAGAGTGGGTAACATTGCATCAACATTAAAATTGGACACAAAAATGGTTCCAAATGCTATATTAATGATACATTCATTAAAGGTCAACAAAAAATGCTGAAGTCATCTGAATAATTCTTCTATTTCTATCAATACATGTCAGTTTTGATTCTGTTTCTGAATAAATTTTATATATTAAATTCAATCTAGATAACAATAACATTATTATTTTAATCTAATGCCTAATAATTCCCATTCTCCAAAGGAAGTAAATGCGAAAAACAACTTCAAGAATCTTTAATAAGAAATTCTTGTTTTCTCAAAAAATTATTCCCAAAAATTATATCTAGAACGACAATAAAAGAATCTAGTCCTTGGAGAGTAATATTTTTCAATGAATTTAGTATTTATTTGAAAAATTTAAATTTTCCGAGAAAGTATTAATTGTTTAAATCTAGAATATCCAAAATTATTTTTGTTTGTGTCTTGCAATAAACTTAAAATAATAATCTTAGCATTTTAGATTTAAAGAATTGATATTACTACTGTTACAAATACATTTTTACATGGAGTTTTAATTCCATTTTTATTGAATTTGCAATTACATGGTATCTACTCCATGAACTAAATTCTATATAAGCCACTGTTTTAGTAATAAGCCAATTATTCTGTAATTTTTATGTATATATAGTTAATTAATAATAATAACAGTCATATTTTAATGGCTTTATACAGTACTTATTGCTACAGAAGTAATTGCATTTTTAAGCTAATTCTGTATCTGGAGAATGCATGATCTTGATAATTGTCAGGCTCTGTTTTTCGATTTTTTAGCGTGTAGATTCAACCCATTAAACTGTTTTCCCTTTATTTATTCTTCTATCATTGGTTTGGCCAAATGAAAATAAATATTCCATCAGATGTTGTAATATAATCATTGTATTGATTAAAATTGGTTATAAAATTGGAATTTAAGAAGCAATCAAGTTCTAGAAAGAATTAGTCTTCTATATTTCGAATATATCTGTTCAAACGATTTACTTTTAATTACTGTTAAAATGAGTTATTATAAAATAATCTTGAATGACACTATCCTGTTAATGAATTTAATTCAAATTTATCAAATTGTTCAAAGGTTATCATGAGAAAAACCTCTGAAATTTGGATAATCATCGTTTTAAATGGTTGAATCTGCAAGACCATTTTTAATAGCAGAAAATCTTTAATGAATTTTTTAAAATTCAAATAAATTACTGCACTTCAAAAGTCATCAATTGAAGATAGACCTTGGAATAGACACACAGTAAAATAATTAAATAAGTTTCTTTTATTTGCTAAAATTGCATCATACTAAAAGTTTATATATTGTTTATTCTTTCTCAAAATTATAATTTTGAGTTTTATCGAATTTTTTTAATTTAGATCGGTAATAGTATTTTATTTAAAAATATGAAAAGTTGAGACCCAAAAAAATAAGCGATATATTAGTATTATTTTTTTGAATTTTGTTAATTTCTTATTGATCAATATGGCTGAGAATTTTTTTTAATTTAGCAATTGAAAAAGTTGAATTTAAAAACGTTCTAATAAATATAAAATACAAAGTGATCAAAAAACAGTCTATAAAATGTATTTGAAGATATTTACTTCAATTTTTTATGAAGCAAATAATTTTATTTATCCAAAATACTCCATCCTAAATAAACTGAATGGCTTCAATAGAGGATTGTTCTTTTTAAGCTTCCGTGTTTAATATTTTGAAACTTAATCCTAAACATATAGAAATTAGAATAAATTACGTTTCTAATCATTTTATAGTTTGCGTTTATCTCATTTAGAGCCTAAATTATTAAATTTAATTGCACAAGTATTTTAGACACACCCTATATTTTCATGAGTACTATTATAAATGATAACTTTTTCACATTTTTAAGAATGATATCCTGTTACAATTATTTTTTAGCCTAGCAGTGCACTTTTCACTTATTGAATTTAAGAATATGATTTGTAATTATGCAATACTGAACATAATTTGATTAAATGTAAGATTTCTCACTCAAATAATTCTGTTGTGGGTTATGTTTTAGTAGATATATTCAGATTATCATTATTTGATGTTCCAATAGTATAATAAAAGTTATTCATATCATTAGTCTATTTTATGTATTTAAAATAAGTTTTTGTTCCTATTTTCTTCCATCATTTGGAATGAATTTTATTCCTATTAATAATTTTCTTCACTATTATTTCTCATATCTATAACCGTTCTCAAACGTTTCACTTTGATATGAATGGTAATAGTAGTAACGTTTTAAAAACATTTCTACAAATTCTGACACATTTCATTCTTTGCAACTATGATATGATCGGGAAACTACTCAAATGTTTCTTTTTTCTTAAATTTAATGGAAATATTTTTAGCATTAATAAATATTCAACACTGTATTTGCTCCTTAATTGCATAGGATGATGATGATACTGATAACTTGAGTAGAGTTAACATCTCCAAATGGTTTTAGTGTTTCGAATTCCATTAAATCTGGAATAATACGAATTATTCAAAAGCTGAAATTCCCGATTTTGCTTAGACAACATACTTTAGAAATAAAAACTGAAAATAGTTTTAAGAATCTCCTATATTTTGCCAAAAACATTTCAATTTTTTGATGCGGTTGCCGTTAGTTTTCGGAGTTATCGTAAGAGGAGTTTCTTCTTTTTCTTCTAATCTTTTTTCCCAGTATTGCTTCTTGGATTGAACCAGATCTTTAAATTGTATCTTTTCCTCTTCGGTATCAATCATGGTATTTTCATGTGATATATGTTTTACAGAGGATTCTGCTACTGTTTCGTCAATAATCGTTTCCTTAGAATACGAACTTAAACATTCTTCGCCCGAAATGTCAAATTTTGCATATTTGGTTACAGTAGTCTCTTCAGTTAAGTCACTTGTAATGCTTTCATTTTTCTTTTCTTCCACAGGAGAAATGGGATATTCTGCAAATGATCTATATTTATCACTATTTTTGTCATAATCTTCAGTCTTATTCTTAAATTTTGCAGGTTTGTTTGTTTGAATTTCTAAAATGTTTTCAAAATGCTGTCCGAATCTCTTGTTACGTTCCAGAGAATTATGCTTTTGCGTTTCAATTTTATTGTTTCTTCTCATAACAACAGTTGAATTATTTTTATGAATTTCATCATTAAACAGCTGAGAATTTATAGACTCAGATTTATTCGGACGATCGAAAATGGGAGAAGAGAGATCGATTAAATTCGATTCATTTGAGGAATTTGCAGCAATAACTTCTGGTGTTTTGAGGGTTTCGCGATTTTGTTTGTTGTTTTTTTCAAGAGAGAGTAGAGTTTTAATATCACATTTAAATATTTCCAAAGAATTGAATTTGGCTAGACTTGATTTCAATTGAGTAGGTCTAGGTCTGCACATAAATTCTTCGTTCACTGATGAATTTTCTTTTTCAATGTTGTTAAAAGATTTTACATCGCGTAAAGGTTTGGAATGTTCCAATATTGATGAATGATTTTCCTCCTTGGGATAAAATTGAAAATTGAGTTGGTTTATTTCTTCAGTCGGTTGCAAATTCTGTTTGTTACCAGTAGTTTCTGCTAAATCGAGAAATAATTTATCTTCAGTATTAATCGAGGGAATGCCAATGTCTTTGCAGTATAAGTCTCTGTCATTTTGCATCATAGGTTGATTTAATTTTTGTCCATTTAATTCTATAATTTGTCTGGTTAAGTTCATTGAGCCAACTGAATTTTCCAGCTGAATTTTCTTCTGGTATTCTGAAAAATTCTGGTTATCTGGTGTGATCTGATGCAAATCTTCACATTTCTTATTTAAAACTGTAGAAATCTGGTTAGATATGGTTTCCGGAGAAATCTGTGGCGAAATACTGCTATCGATATCTGTTAAATTTTCTTTATTGATTGAAGATAATTGTTGCAAATCATTAAATTTCTCATTAAAATCATCTAAATTTTGATTATTTTCGGATGAAGAGAGAGAATTTTTTCGAAATTTCTGTTTTAAATCGACTGAATTCTGATTATTGTCTATGGAAAGATTCAGATCTTCAGATTTTTTATTTAAATCATCAAAATTCTGATTGTTAACTGGAGAAAATTGTGAATCTTCTGATTTTTTTTGATTATCGATTAAAGAAATTGAATTTTCGAGAGATTTCTGATTATTTTCGGATAAAACATCCATAACATCACTTAAACTTTTTATCGTCCTCATTTTTATTTGAAAATCTTCGAAGCTACACTCTTTGTTACAGCTATTAAGCTTTCTGAATGTTTTAGCCAATTTATCCGGACTGCTATTTTCTATAACTATTTCTTTGCCATCAACTATCACGAAATGTCGCAAAATACGGCGTTTGCTAACAGATCCTAACTTTGGATTAGAACAAGAACTTGTTTTAGTGCATTTACAACTACTTCTTAACAAGATATCTTCAGTTGCAGCTCTATGAAGAGGCGGAGTTAAGCTTTTGCGAGGAGTTAGAGCGCCAATATTTTTTGCATCATCTACTGTAATGGTGTAAGGACTTCCCATAATATGCTGGCCCTGCCAAATAATGCTAAGTTTGTGTTCACCTTTCACCAGAGGAGTATAACCGACTACGATCTTTCCAGATTGTATATCATATTCGAAAGGAATCTTTCTTTTCTTTTCCTGTTCATTTTCTTCTTTGGGAATTCTTCTCTTTGGAGATCTATTAGTGATTCTTTCACTACACACTGTATTGTTTGGACCTCTAATTTCGATGACGATGTTCATCATGCAACCAATTTTTAGAAAAATACTGAATTTGGCTTTTCTTCCTCTAACTGCCAGCATCAGACCCATTCCTTTGGCTATGCATTCTTGTTCTGGACCAATTGCAGTGACTGCATTCAACTTAATAACTGGCCTATGAATAACAGATTTCAATCGAAGTTTAGCAGATGCAAGTTTTAATTGCGATATCAAGCATAATAATTTACGTTCAGTCGTCGAATCGTAGTTGAGAAAATCGTCTGTAGTCAGTCTCTAAATTAAAAACAAAAAAAAACATATATAATTGAATAAAAATAAAAATATTTCAATAGAAAATATCACATACAGGTTTAATCCCAATGTTTTTCTCAATTAGATGTAAGGCGAGTTTCAAGTTAGATTCTGCTTGATCATGATGCAGAAGATCGTATCTAGGACAAGAACCTTCGACGATTCCTTCTATCAGAGCACAGAGAAATATCCCATCTTTCCAAGAATCAGAGAAATCGGTTGGTTTAATTTCACATGATATTTTGTTACAAACCCATTCCAATAATCGCTTTTTCTCTTTGGAATTTACTATAAATCCTAAGAAACAGATCGTCATCAAAAATGATTTCTTTTCAATCTTAAGCAATTTTAATTCTTTTCAATATTTGCACTAAGGTAAAATTAATAAACTATATTTTAATTTCCCATTTTTAAAAATTTAAATCTTACTTGTTTTTAAAGCGCACATCATCAATAACAACTTGTTCCATATTTCTCTCCATGATGTTAGCTTAGAAGGGTTTCTGAGGAATCCAATGATTTTTTGTAGCAAGTTCCAGAAAACGATTACTTTGCACATTAAAATATTTCGATATCTCATTAGAGTACTAGAGAAATCTGAAAAAATATAAGAAATTTTCAAACGATTACTAATCATCAGTACGATCGAAAAAATCATTCCTGTTTAGGAAGGATATAAAACGTCATTTTGCCTTTTTCCTGTTATTTCCTTCATACTTTATATACATACGCAAACATCAATGTCACAATTCTCATGTCAGATCTTACTTGATTTTAATGCAGTTAACAATAACAAAATATTTTATAACTTGATATATTAATACAAATAATATGAAATATTTTCGATACACAAACCTCCTGTTTATGAGAGAGATGTTTTGTTCTAGTTTCGTTATAATCCTTATTAAAAAAATTAATGTGCGAAAATAATACATTAACACATTAAATTCAGTTTTTGAAAGTAAAATTTTAAAAAAGGAAAACAAAATTTGACTATAAACAAAAATATCAACTTTTAACTAATTTATATTCTAAATTTATATCTAACTTGTAAATTATATATATCTCAATATAAATTGTTTCTTTTTTCATTTTAAATTCGATAATAATTGTGAATTATGATCTAAAATACATAATATTTTTACTTATCATTCTCTTATATAACAATCTTTTGTTTTATTGCTAAAATTAGTAGTAGTAATTATCAGTAAGGTAATATCTATAGCCTGTTATTGCATACATCATTATTCTGAAAACTCTGTAACAATTCTGATAATTTTTGCTAACGTAATATAGAGTATACGTAAAACTAAAAACAATATAATAATAGTAATTTAATGGTTTAACCAATAATAATTTTTTTTTTATCAACGAGTTTTTACATTTATATATCTTGTGGCATGATATTGTTTACGATAGCTCTATAAATGCGGATATAGTGTATTAAAATATATTTGGGATAGTTATTATATACTCGAAAATTTCGTTGTACGAAATTTTTGGGTACGACGACGAAACAAGCATTCGGCGATTAAAATCAATTTTTTTTCTTTTTAAGAAAACAATCAAATTTGTTAAATACTTTCATTATCGCAGCGACGACTTTTTTTAATGAAACTGCACACTCTACACCAGTAAGCGCGAATTTCTTAAGAATTTACTTTCTTATCAATTCGGAATACTTCGAATTTTCGGCAAAGTTCGGGAACTAATTGAATTCTGTCACGCATCATGTCTCTTCATTCAAGGTTTTGACACAGTAAGCATATACGGCCATCTCACAATTTCGGCCACGTTTTAAGGTATTCGATTGTGTCTAACGATTATTATAACTTTAATTCTGAATAAGAATTTACATCCTGTTTGATTAAACTTTCATCTGCGTAGTTTTATATATGCTGTTGTTGATGTTGTTTTATAACGCGTGATAAGAAAAAAAATCATCAAACGTCTTACCTTGAGGTTTGCTCAGCAACGTGTTTCTCCTTTCGCTCGTCATCTCCGCTTCTACTACCCAAAAACACGTTTTGCTGTTGAAATTTTCCTGTTGTAAAACCAGAAGAAACCTTGAAAATGATAGATACTGATCCAATTAACATAGTGGCTTAAAAGGAGGAAAAAAATTAATCTTTCAGAAGACGATGTTTATCCGGAATAATTAATCCTTTCGTAGAATAAAATTCCAATTCTTTGAAATTATAATAATAAAAAACACTACAAAATTCATGAAGTTTATTTTCCAAGAAAAGCAAGTGTTTACTAAAACGCAATAAATATTAAAAACATTTATAGTATATACAAATAGTGTAAATTTATATTTTTAAAAATAATAAATTATTCAAACTTAGTTTTCGTTATCGTCGACAGATGACGCTGTATCGATATCCGTATCCGGAGAGCTTCAGACAGATTGCCCACTGTATTAGAAGGGTGCCGACGGCTTATTTATACAAAGGCAAAAAACATGTTTTTAAGGCCCTAAAATTCAAAATTAAATGCAATACGTTAACCTATGGTTCTAGAAATGCACTGAGACGGAAAAAGAAGACAAAAACAAAATTTCTTTAAGATTAAAAAAATAAATAAAGCGAAAAAGTAATATTGTATATATAAATAAGCGCAACATTAATTTGAATACACGAATGGTTCTGTCAGGTAACCTAAAATGGAGAATTTCTATTTATTCAATATAAATACATGGATAAAAATAAAAAGCGTGTAGATTATTTGCAGAATAAACTATATATATTTCAAAGAATGCATAAAATATCAGATTTTTCAAGTTTTTCTTTGTCTAAATATTTATGGAAAAGAACGAATGATATTCCAAAACGCCAACTATCCTGTTTATAAGAATTTGTACTGTCGATAATTTTGTCTGAAATAATATTTTGATATCAGTTAGTTGCATAATTTTCGAAGAATTTTGGATTTAAAATGAGTTAAAAATGGAAAAAATTTATAAGAATTAAATTCCATGTACTGTATATATATATATATATAACTAAATGTAGCAATTTTTGGAATGAGTAAAAAATATTACCTCCAGCAATATTAGTGTATTATTTTTTTATACACTAGATATTTTTTTACTAGCATTGATAGCAATGGAAGTTTACATTAACAGATTGAAAACTTGTTAAGAAAATTAACTTACAGTTTGGTGAACTGAGACAAAACCATAATTATTAATTTAATTTACTAATGCTGTATTGTTTGGCCAGCATGTTCCAAGCATAGTATGGTTTTGTCTCAGTTCACCAAACTGTAATTATTAATTTAATTTACTAATGCTGTATTGTTTGGCCAGCATGTTCCAAGCATAGTAGTATGTTATCTAGAAACTATCTTATCATTTGCTAGTAAAAACATTTATTATTCACAAATTTGTTGTTGTTCGTAAATAAAAAATATTTTTACCAATGCATAAGTCCTCCAAACTTATTGCCTGTGGAAGTTTTATTCAGTTTTTTTTTTTTTTCCCATAGAGACCAATGTATTTAATTTTATTTATCTATATTCTCATAATTTTTTTATACATAGACTAGAACCAACACTAAATGTTTTTATCAACTTGCCTAAAATTCAAATGTTTTGTTTTAAAATGAAAACCACATTCATTTCTTAATCTTTCTATAGTAAAGCCAATATACCTCACTCACACATTCACACACATACATTCAGCTGAGAGGGATTAAAGATCCAGTTAATAAATTTTGTATTGAATGAGAAAAGCATTTCATTTTCTCAAATATATCAGTCTATATAGAGATGTATAAAAGCAATAGAAATGGCTGCATATTAATTTTCATAATTATTATTGCTGATCAGCATAATCACAAAAATATGCCTGCAGAGAAATAATAAAGTAGTGTTAATAATATAGGAGAATTATAAATTCAGATGTAATGTGGAATATTAGATACCAGATATATGGCTTTTTCACACCATACAGGGATTAACAGACTACTTATCCCATTCTTTTTTGTAAATGAGATATCAAATTTTATTCTAAATGTCTTAGCACAACTAAAGTTTATCTAAAGAATCAAATAATGTCATCATATCCTGGAATAAACCGTAAGTAGAGGAAAATGAGATCAAGTATGAAATATCATATGGGAATATAGGGCTAAGTTGGTATCAGTAAAGCTATTGAAAAGAAATATTTGGACTGTTTATTTTGAAAGTGGTGTAAGTCCATTTTTTTTAAAACAATGAGATATTACAT
Organism: Olivierus martensii; assembly: GCA_000484575.1. NCBI lineage: Eukaryota > Metazoa > Arthropoda > Arachnida > Scorpiones > Buthidae > Olivierus > Olivierus martensii. The sequence goes on from AYEL01076491.1 coordinate 57,263, forward strand.
AAATAAAAAGTTTACACTAAATTAATGTAATATTTCAGTTTTTAAAAAAATGGACTTTACACCACTTTCAAAATAAACAGTCCATTTATTATTCAAACTCTCTTTAAATCTCTCACGGATTATGACTACTAAAACAAAATACATTTATGTGAGTGAGAATCATGAGGATTTGTAGTTATAGCAGCAAGGACAACAGATGTTCTGTTGTCTTTAACAGGTCACTTGATCTGTTCATTTCAATTACGAGTTGGCTGAAGTTGACCAGTTCTATGTACAGGCCACCAGATACTGGAAAATTTTATGCAAATGACAATGTGTTGCAGATATCTTACACTGAAAGACGTTCAGCAGCTCTAATTCTGATGACATTCACCCATCGTCATCAGTATAGCAACGTTTCCTTTGTGAATGGCATGATTATGACAAAAACTGAGAAAGATTGATTAAAAAGCAAAAGTTAATGACTGCTGAACAAATATGGTCAGGAACTGACATTTAGAGAGGAGGAGCAAGTTGTATTTATGGTTGTTGCAGGAAGTGATAAAGAAATCATCCAATTCTGTAGATTCCTTTTAGTTATGCAAATATTATTCTAAACTTCCTAGCACATCTCATTTTCAAAATAAAAGGTGGGATGAGTGGTCTGTTACACCCTGTATAAATATTATAGGCATTTTGAATAACAACAATAATGTTTATTGTAAGTGAATACATAATGAAAGATCTTGATTTTAGAATTTAATACATGCTATTATATTTTATACTTTGCAAATTGTGAAATATGCTGTTTAACAAAGAGAGAATAAACTTTACAGTTGACTTCCTGAATTTAATCAGGATCTATTTTCATCTTATTAAAACTAGATAAGAAAATTTTTACCAATCTTGCTATAAATAAAAATAATGATGATGGCTGACTTTATTAATAATTCAGTTTGATAGTTTGAATGTTCATATTTAGTACATCAAATTAACATTCAAATGATTTTTGATCACATATGTAATTACAGTACATAATCAGTTAACAACCTTATATAGGATTGATTAATTAATATCTGAACATTCATGAAAAATACTATTTACAGGTTGTAAATTAAATAAAAATATATATATATTGTTGCATATAAGCATTTATTTATCAATTTTTCCCTCTGTTATCTTCATTTAAATTCATTTTTTAAAGCAAAACTTTGTTATTTTTTCATAAGATTTTGCTTCAAAAAATGAATTCAAATCAAAACTATATTTGATATATCTTATTCAAAAGGAAAGAAAGCACTTAAAAATGAGAATGTCATCACAGTTTCATCTCTGCTCGTAGCTCAAGAATAAAATGATAATAGATATTTTAAGTTGCATAGTGATAATAGATATTCTAAAGTTGGAAACAAATTGAACTTTGTCTAAGCTGATTTTTAATATTCTCCTAATTATATTTTGTAGCTCAAGAATAAAATGATAATAGATATTCTAAGTTGGAAACAAATTGAACTTTGTCTAAGCTGATTTTTAATATTCTCCTAATTATATTATTTATAATGTATAATGATTATCTAACTTGTCTAGCTAATTCAATCAGGGGGAGAGATCATTCTAATACTCATCTGACATATATTATAAAATACATCAGATGAGTGTTAGAATATTAACCTATAATCTATTCTTTATTAGAAATATAATTATGGATTTTTAAATATTCAAGTAATTTTTTAATGCATCTTTTATCAAAACTGCTATCAGAAGCAAAAGAAATAATAACTGTAGTGGTAAAGTATTATAAATATAATCTTGTATAAATGGTTTTGTTATCCTTACAACTTGGATGACTCATGGAATAATAATTAAATATTTTTGATGATTTGATATATATTAAAATTTTAAGTGAAATTCATGGAGTGGAAAAAAGCCCAACAGGGATAATAATTAAATATTTTTGATGATTTGCACTGCCATGATTGAAAGTCTGAATATGATTTGATATATATTAAAATTTTAAGTGAAATTCATGGAGTGGAAAAAAGCCCAACACTGCTAATTAATTTAAAAAAAAAGATTCAAAATTTTTTGACCATCAGAAAATTTTATATTTTTAGATACAAAACTTCAACAAATGTGTATTAAATAAAAGTTATTGTAAGATTATCCAACAGATCTTTCTAATTTTTATATTTTCTTTTTTAGGATTATAATAATCACATTCAAGAATTATCAAACAAACTTGTAACAATTATTGGAAGTATGTTTGAAAATCAATTAGCTAAGGTAAAAATTTTCCTTATTTATTTTTATATATGTGAAAAAATTCTCATTATTTTCTTATATATTTTTAGTGGGAAGTAAAAGCACCTGTACCTTCCTCTTGTTTCCGGTCTATTTCAAAACAGTTAACAAAATTCCACGAAGCAGTTTCTGATTTATTACCTTCAGAGTTTTTGCAAAATTTGTTTACCAGAATTCATGCTGATTTCAAAGCAAAGCTCCGGAATCATTTGGTACAATTACATATAAATAATGATGGAGGACCACAACATGGGTTAGCATTTCTTTTTTCTTTTGCCTAAAATTTTATGCAGTTTTAATATTAATCTATAAAATATTTATTTATAGCTTAGTAACACAAGAACTTACATTTTATATGGAAAGTCTAAAATTATTAAATGTTTTGCAACATGGAAATTTAAATATGGATGATTTGTGGCCAGCAAGATGACACATTTCTATTATTAGTTTCAAATAATCATATTTGTGTATATATGTGACCTAATGTAAAGTTTTTTATTTATAAAGAATTTAATAGTGCTTTTATGCACTTGCTGCAGATTCAATCATTCCCATTTTTATTGTTGCAAGATCTCTAAATGTATTGAAAAATGGAGTATTTTTTATTAACAAATGTACTTTTGATATCTGCAGTGCCTATGTATCAAAGCAAGGAAATAAACTGTGAATACTGTTCTGCAAATATTGCAGAAATTGAACACACTCCTAAATTCTATTACAAATTTATCAATACTATACAAGAAAATTTAAATACAGACATTACACAGTGATATACATTTTTTTTCTTTTAAAAAAGCGTCCAGTTTTAAACAGAATTTATCACAAAGCATTACAAGATGCACAAGACAAAATTCTGATGTAGACTTTTTTATATTGTTTAATGCCATACAATAATAAATTGTATATATCATCACAACCTGATGGAAATTAATTTATGAATGATTAAAACTATGTAAATTTGGCTTTTGGTCATTTTTAATTTTCTAGAGACAAAATTGTAAATAATAAATATAGAATCTGTAATAAGAAAATAGTTTTTGTTATATAACATTTTAAAGCTAGAAAGATTACACAAAGCAAATTTTGTTCATATTTTTAAAAAAAGAAACCTTAATATGAAATAAATAATTCCAATGATCTGTAGTAAAGAACACCGGAACCCACATTCATAAGTTCAGCCACACATCTTTATAATTATCAATATGAATAGGTTGGTTCTGTAGAAGTTATACAAAGCATAATTATTCTTTTAACAAGTCCACATATAAAACCTGCCAACAATTCTGGCCATTAAAAATAAATTGACATAAAAATGCATTTTATGACGATTCCTTAGATGTAAGACTGGCAGTAATTGTTGTGGCATGGCCACGGGAATGTTGACGTTTTGTTATCCTTGGTGGTACCACTTTATTTTTCTTTTCGTCACAGGAATCTGATGTATCAATTCCTGAATCTTCTTGACTGCTATCTATGGGTGTTAATAATTTGTCTACAGAAAGGGTATTTATTATAGGATCTGGTTGATTCCACTTAACATTTTCAGGCACAATTGAGGTATCATATATATTAGGATAATTTGTTAACGAAAGGGTCATATGTTCAGTTGGTTCTAAATGATACAGTACATTATGTGCTGATGGAGAAATGTTGTATAGATCTTCATTTACATCATTATATAAAGTTGTTTCAGTGGAATGATCAACAGTGGATACCGAAAGTTGATATCCATTGTAGGTCCCAGAAGTAAAAGAATGGCATGTATGTTCTATGATTCTATTAACTTCCTTATTAGAAGGTTGCGACCTCCTGATTTCTGTGATTATTAAATCACAGAGAAGATCAAGGAAATTATCAACACCATCATAACCTATAAACATATTAATTCTAAAAATTAGCAAAAGAAATAAAACTTATATATAAGTAATGTTTTTAAAACAACTACCTGGAAAAGCATTCATATCAATTATTGCATATCTTCCAGTCCTATTATCAATAATAACATCGATTCCAAATAAATTCAATCCAAGTTTCTGTCGTGTGATATCTACAATACGATCAAGGCATTCTTTATCTGGTTTGATAATGGGACAGTCTTCATCAACTGCATCAAGCTGAAGAAATAACAGAAATTTAATATTATACATCTTTCTTATAAATTAAAATGATCAATAGATTGAAATTAATTACCTCAGTTAAAGAAGAAGCAGAATGGGGCTTAGAAATATCGTGACTATTGAAGCGTATGGTTGGATAATCTGTGATGATAATTTTGTTTTTATTTTAACAGGTATAATTTAATTAAATTTATAAAACCATTTTTTAAAAGTACTTACTTCCGGCAGTAAAATTTTTTAGAGAGGGTCTTTCTATAACAAAATAACTGGAACCAACTACATACAACTTATACAAGATAGCATTATGTATAATAAAGGTTTGGGCAACACATGGTGGAGTTATATCTTTTAATCCATGTTCTCCAAATATTATAGCCATCTTAATATTTTAAAAGATTTATATTATTATTTAATAATGCCATGAAAATAATATAATTTGTGATATTTACTACTTACTTGATGAGCATAACTTAAACCATGTGCCAATGATGGTTTGCAGACTAAAAGCAAATAAAATGTTATATAAAAGTAAAACTATTATAATTTCCTGAATATAAAAATTATTACCAAATGGAAATTCAACACCAGCAGCTTTTAATTTTTTAATGTTTTCTTGAATATCTGTTGAAGTTAATTCTGCAAAAGCTGGTGTAAATACTCCATCTGTAATAGTGATAATTTAGAATATAAATCATTTGGAATATTTTATTTCTAATACTAATTTAATATACATACCTGCTTTACCCAACTCACTCTCTTCAATAAGTTTATATTGACGGTATCTATCCAAGAGTTTTTCCACATTTTGTAAAGGATCTATCATAATCACATTACGATGTTGATTGATGTATTTCTAAAATAATTTTAATGATTCAATAATCATAACAAAATAATTTAAATTAAGTTTTATAAATTCTTCTTTTTACTTTAAATGCCAAACAGGCTTGTTTGGCTGATTCATCCCCACGGTCTGCTCTGACAATAACATCTGACAATTTGTGAATAATTGCAGTGAAAGGACCTTGATCTTCTAAGGACTTTTCTAAATCAATCTAATATTCAAAAACACAATATGAACTTATATAATATGAAAACTATTCAAATTCTAACAATTTTTTTTTCACTTTTATATTAAAACTGTAACTAACATTATTCAAAAAATTGTTTTAAGTGGAGTTAACAGAACAATTCTGATATAAAATTGAAAATCCTGTTCCACTTTAAATAACCATATAATTATATAAGTTTACCCAGTTATAGAATTTTTGGGACATGGAGGGGGAAAATCTTTTTTAAACTTTGGTGAAAATTCCTTTTATAAATCAAAGTTTTTTTGGTTCATTTACTAAAACAATAGTGCATCAAAAATTTTTCAAATTGGATAGTCTGAAATGTTTCAACTTGCTAGCCTAGCATTTATTCCTGTAGGTTTAATGAGATTTAAATTTTTATATATGTATAAAGAATTAAATTTACAGTATCCAAGATTTTTTGAGAATGAACCATCATAACTTCATTGGAAATTTTTTTTAGTCTTGAAAATTATTTTATCTACAGGCAGTTTAATTTAAATATGAGAACTACTTTGTGCAAAGTTTTTATAGTAAAAAATTTATGAATAAATGTTAAATTTGGTTTGATATGGTAATTAACTAGATAATTATAAATTTAATTTAAATATGAGAACTACTTTGTGCAAAGTTTTTATAATAAAAAATTTATGAATAAATGTTAAATTTGGTTTGATATGGTAATTAACTAGATAATTATATCAAATAAAAAACAATAAATCTGTAATTTTAGTCATATAATTGTTTTATTGAAAGGCTCAAAGTTTTATATGTTTTTTTGAAAAACTTAACTCTGTATATAAGTTTATTTGAAGTAAGCATCACTTCATATAGGCAGTTATTATTTGTGTAATAAATAACAGGTGTACAAGTATTTTTGCACACATTCAGTCCTGTTTACATACAGATAAAATATAAAGCATGCTCTGTATTTTTTCAAAAGGTATAAAATATTTAAATTTGTCACACTACAGTACTATCTAAAATAGCTGTGAAGTCCCATAAAAAGAATATCATTTTTAATTTAAATTAAACAAACATTGGACTGCTATCTTAAAATACTTGTAATAGAAAAATCAGTGCATTTTTTCCATAAGCTTATGAGGCTGCAAGGCAAAAATGGGAAATGGACACTAAGATAATGTATATAAAACTTATATTCAACCATTTTACTAAACAGATTTTTATCATGATGATGATTTTCTGAATATTAATATGGACATATCAAAATAATAGATCATTTTGAGAAAATTTTATTTTGGTATACTGAAACACAAATGCCAGTAAAAGTGAAAATATATTGCTTGAAAAACTATCTAATAAAGTGCAGTCAATCATATTAACATGCAGGATGTCTATAATATATTCAAAACAGCATTTTCATGTTCATATCAAAATATTATTTCAGTGGAGATAAGAATATTTCATAAACTGAGGTTAATGATGAATTCATATTATTAAAATCTGTATCTTCATCTCAACTCAAAAATATCAAATTTTAAAATCAGTTATAGTTTTGACTTCAGAAAGTCATATTGAAAAAGAAATCATACAACATATTGCAAAATTTGAACTTATATATAAAAGTAATAACCTCTTTCTAGTGATCTATACATCATTGATTTCTACAGTCTTTGAATAAACAATTGTCTCACTTTTTAATTTCAAAACAGCATTTGAATATTTTTTGAAATTCTTTGCAAAAGCAATATTCTAAAGTTATAAATATATTTAGTCAAGAGCATATGGCTTTCTCCATTACAGTTACCATTTTCCAACATGTCTGAAAGAAGCTATAGAGCAGTATATTACAGAACAATATCACTGTTTCCAAAATTTGAATATCATCTTATTTTGCTGTTTGATGAAACAACTTCTACATATAGTAGTATTTTGTCATTTCTTAATGTATGAATACAGGCACTCTTGAAGTTACAAGTGTTAAATTTCATTTTCAAATTTCAGAAAAAAAAAATTTTTCATGAATTTTAAACACTACATTAGCAGAATGCTCCAGAAACCAATATAATGTAAAATTATACAGTAATCATATTATTTATCACAGTTATTATATCAGTATTTTAAGATATTGGCAATTAAACTAAAAAATTTCTTGCTTTATAATCGTAACTTTTTATTCAAATCTGCGAAATAAGGAAAGAAAGTTCTAATTTAGTCCAGTTATAAAATATATTACAAAACACATTGTATAAAGTTATTTCAATAATTTTGGGGGGAAGTAACAGCAGTATCAGAGTTACAAACAAAACTTGCTTGAGTTATAAATTTAAATCATAAGTATCTATATTAATAATAATGATTATATATTTATTTAAAATGTTGTTATTAAGATTCTATCAGATAATCGATTTTTCTTTGGAATTTTCTAGTATTTCAAAAATATTTGCAGAAATATAAGTAGAAGCTTTCTGGTTCTGATTAAACAGATATTAATACTGAATAGTTGAATTTTACTAACAATCCAAGCTAATAAGTGTTTTGAACATAATATGGCAATTTATTTAATTAGCATCCAACTTTTCAAGAATTTTTAGTCTTGAGTAAAATGGTTAAAAAATTTATTTTTCTAAGAGTGCTTTGTAGCTTTATTTTTGAGCAGATAACTATCTATCTAATAGACTCTAACAGTAAAGATAATGATAAATATTGTATCTAAAAAATCTAGTAATTAAAAGAGGAATTCATAACAGAGTTGCAGGATCGGATGGCAAATGATCCGACTCCGACTCCACCTTTTAAAAAAAATCCAACTCTGTAATTTGTAAGGTCCGAATCCGACTCCATCCAAAAATCTCCAACTCCCCGACTTTGACTCTGCAACCCTGATTTATAAGCAATACTAATAAAACTGTCATTAAAACTAGCTCTAAATGAAATTGAACTAGGAGAATAGACTAAAAAGATTCTACTATAATTTTGTTTGTATTATAAATGATAAATTTTCACTTGTCTATTTCAGCAAGCAGTTAAATTTGTATTATCAAAATTATTGCTGCATATGTTAAGTTGTTTTAATTAATAAATTAATGTGCATATCTTGATATGTTTTAAATACAGGCAATCCTTAACTTACATAAGTGGAATGTTCTGCAAAACTAACATTATATGTAAATTAAAACATACCATCTTAGAGGATCTGGATTCAATTCAAAGTCCCACACTTTCTAATGTTAGTTTTGCAGAACATTCCACTTATGTATGTAAATTAAAACATACCATCTTAGAGGATCTGGATTCAATTCAAAGTCCCACACTTTCAATTTTTCAGGAGAGATCCAGGCCCAACTTGTTAACTAAATCTAATCTTATAAGCCTATACATATACATATTATAAATGATGAAATTAGGAGAAAAATGCTTGTATCTCTGCATTATAGTTTTATCTGTTATGATCACTATATTTTTGATTTTAGTCAAGAAATTTTTACATAAGTACAAATCTATGTAAGTTGGGGGAATGTCTGTATTAAGTAATTTATGTAATGAACCATTGATATCCATTACTACTATTTTATTTATTACACTCTTAAGAAGTTAGTATTGAGCAACAGACACGCATTTTATAATAATAATTTTTCCATTATGGATATAATAAATTTTGGATACATTTTTTTGGATAAATGAACATTAATGTAATCTAATTTATTGTCAATATAATGATAGGTATAAAGACATCAAAGCATGACGGAATTCACTATAACATATCACGATTTTATAAATTATATAATATAATTTTTATTGTACAGTATATTTCATTCGGACTCACTAATCTATAATCATATTAAGATTCAGAATTAAAAAAACAGAAAATTATTAATGTAATCTAGTTTAAGAATAAATTTTTACTTATTAAATTTAAAATCAATAAACTGATGTACTTTTATTATATAATTTATCAATAAACAGTTGAGATACATAGTTCAAACAAACTTGTCAGTTTAATTCTCAAATCCAGCTTTCCATGAGAAAATAATTTTTATTAGATTTTTAAAGTCCCTTTTTGATTTTGAGTTTGATTTAAGAAAAAATAAAATAATTTTATCACAACTAAATATAAATCTATTGAAAATAGTTAGTTTGATAAATTTAAATTAGCATTTCTTAAATGAAGAAAATTTAACTTGAAAATTTTAAATTTTGTTTGTGGTGGTTGAAAATTATCTTAGCCTGTTTGTTTTAAAAATGAAATATAGAATATCTCCTTAAGTGTACTAATCAGAAATTCTTAATTAATAGCAAAGTATATTTTCCTTTGGTTTTTAACATATTTAATTGCTTTTAATTTTATAGAAATATCCTGTACTATTCAATGAATTGTAAATTTAGAAGTTGGCAAATAAATATCAAGCAATTTTGTTATAAAAATGAAAACTATTCTTCATTACCATCATTCCCATTTAACTGCATATACCAGGGTTGGTCAAGCTTCATATCACTAAGAGCCATATAGGAGAATTTCAAATAGTTGAGAGCCGCAATCAGTTTCTTTCTGGGTCAATGAGAGCCACATCAGTTTTTTCAGATAATCTTAACAATGATTTCAAAAATTGTTTATTATATATTTTACATGAATTTATTTTGTATAGATGCATACTACATTTTACAACAAATAAATATATAAATATTTGTAATTGGTTTAAATTCAGTAAGTATTTGATTCATATTAATTATTGACTTTCATGGTATGGAGCCATTGAAGGTATCAAAGGCTCATGAGCTGCAATTTGGCCACTCCTGGCATATACAGTCATCTCTTGATTTGCATAGTTTCTTATGGTCAGGTATTTATTACCAAAATTTTAGAGAAGTGATGTAAATTTTGTTACTACATGGTTTGCATTTGTCAAAATATAAGTTTTTTTCTTTTTGTCAGGAAAAAATTATATAAACACAAAAGTGGAATATATAATATGGAGATGAAAATACTATCTACATATGTTGAACAGTGTTATAAGACAAATTTATATTTCACAGATTACCATATTTGTCAGCTTATAAGACACTTTTCTTCCTTATAAGTATTTTAAAAATGACCTTGCATTTTATAAGCTGAAAGTGACTATACAGGGCTAGCATGAATGATTTATTCATTTTGAAAAGGCTATATTTTCAAAAGTATTACACGTACACACATGAAATATATATGAAAAGAACCACAAACTCACCAAGTTTATACATCCTCTACAAATGTTCAATATGTGCCCCTTTGGTGACACGACACACGTCCAAATGATAATTGAGCTCATTCCATACATTTTGTAGCAGATGACACAACACACGTCCAAATGATAATTGAGCTCATTCCATACATTTTGTAGCATAGTCCTCTTGTCAATTGTCTGCACTGCAGCACTAATACATTCTTTGAGCTCGACTAAGGATTGCTGTAGTGGGGGTATGTAAACAAGGTCTTTAACGTACCCCCCACAGGAAGAAGTCGCATGCCGTTAAATCTAATATATTCTTTGAGCTCGACTAAGGATTGCTGTAGTGGAGGTATGTAAACAAGGTCTTTAACGTACCCCCCACAGGAAGAAGTCGCATGCCGTTAAATCAGGATCTGGGAGGCCAGGGGAACAAAGTAGGTCATTATCACCAATACGCCCAATCCAGCGATGCGGAAGTTCATCGTTTAGGTAGTCACAAACTGGGATGTGCCAATAAGGGGGTACCCGTCTTGTTGGAAGACAAAATCCCTGAAGTCAGCACCGAGTTACAGGAACAACCATAACTGCAACATATCCAGGAAACAAGTTTGCTCAGCGAAGAAAAACGGCCAATACATCTTTGTGACACAGCACAGAAAACATTCACCTTTGGCGAATCTTGGTGAGTTTGTGGTTCTTTTCATATATCTTAAGGGGGTACCCGTCTTGTTGGAAGACAAAATCCCTGAAGTCAGCACTGAGTTACAGGAACAACCACAACTGCAACATATCCAGGAAACAAGTTTGCTCAGCGAAGAAAAACGGCCAATACATCTTTGTGACACAGCACAGAAACATTCACCTTTGGCGAATCTTGGTGAGTTTGTGGTTCTTTTCATATATCTTTCATGTGTGTACATGTAATACTTTTGAAAATATAGCCTTTTCAAAACGAATGAATCATTTATGCTAGCCCTGTATAATACATGAAAAACTGAGAAGCTGACAAGCAACAAAATGTATTTAACATAATTTACATCATTATATGAACCTGTATAATACATAAAAAACTGAGAAGCTGACAAGCAACAAAATGTATTTAACGTAATTTACATCATTATATGAATATTACAACAAATAGTCAGTTCAATTTTCAATAATTACTGGGTTGTTGTTGGAATAACAAGTGAATTCCAGTTAATCATCAATTAGAGCTTAAATGTATATGTTAAAGATAATGATGATCAAGTCAGTAATAATAATAATAATCTTCAGATTTATTATTATTATTATTAAACTTATCTTTATTGGCTTGTGTTTTATTTGCCATTGTGTTTTAACAATAAATTTTTTCTTTTAAATTTAATATTTCAAAATTAGGTATGTACTCTATGGTTTGGCACTGAATACACACACTAATTTTAAACTGGTAATGGAAGCCGACAAATACAATATTTAAATAAAATTAATTAATTAATTTGAGGAAAATCCTTTATTAATTATTTTACATTTGTGTTCAATTAATAAGTTTTCATAATGTAAAATACAGGAATTTGACAAATACAATATTTAAATAAAATTAATAAAGGATTTTCCTCAAATTAATTAATTAATTATTTTACATTTGTGTTCAATTAATAAGTTTTCATAATGTAAAATACAGGAATACCTTGCTTTAATATTGCTTTTTAGGAATACATTGCTTCTCAATTATATTTTATATTTTTATTTTATATCTCAAATGAAAAATTATCTGCAAAATAATACTTAGAATAGTTATATAAAACGTAAATTAATACATAGAGAGGTCAGGAATGGAGTCTTCCTGAAAAACTAGAATTGAACCCAAATCCGAAGTGATAAGCAAATGTTTTATTATGCAGCCATTCAACCAAATTTTTTTAGAGCTAAGTTATTGTGCACTCAAAGCTTAAAAATGTATTTGCACTATTATTCATTTTATACATTAGGAAATGAGGAGGAAAAAAAAAAGACTGATTTGCTTTACAGCAAAATTCGCTATACAGCAGTGGTCTGGAACATACTTATTGCAATAATGAGATATGTCTGCACTTTAAAACATTCATGATTAAAGACAATTACCAAATGTAACTTATAATCAGACTGCATAATTTACTGAAGCTGATAGACATTAATCTACTTTTTATGCACTCTGAAATTCAAAATTTATAGTTTTGTTAGTTAATATCAGAAGTTCAATATGGATTCTAATGATGACCTTAGTTTAAAATTCTCTACTTGTTTATTATTAGCTTTAGATTCAAATTATTTACAATTTTAACTAATTTCTTCCAATAACTTGCAATAGTATCTCCCATTTTATTACAGTAAATCAGTGGTGAAGAAGCAATAACTTTGAATATGTAACAATAATAAACTTTTTGAATAAATACACTATTTTTTTCCTTCTTCTTTTTATATAGAAAAACAGAATCAAATTACTTTACATAAATCACATTTCACATAATGCAAATTTTCGCAATTATGTTGTTTCCCAGAATGTAATTTCTGTGCAAATCAAAGAATAACTGTAAAGACAAATTTGGAAAAATGATGATAAATCACAATTTTGAACTTAGTCAATTTTCAACTTCCAAATTATAAATTTCTCATTAGATAATTGCTAAAGTGAAAGCATGAGGTACAAGAGTTGTTAGCATGAGAATGTTGCCAATTTTTATCCATATGAAAACACTTGGTGAACGATATTGGTGTAATATAAAATAATGAAAATTGCATAAATTAATTGTTTAATAACAGTTATTTCAAGGTAACAACAAAATAATTTCAAGATTCTGACTTTATAGAATATAATTCAGTTACGAAGTCATTCTCTTTTGATTTTAAATTCCATAAATTAACATTACTTGAGTCAAAATTGTGGAAAATTTAGATATTTTTTTTTTTAATAGGAAGTTTAATTTTGAAGCCTTATTTGCTTTAATATCAAATTATTTCCTCAAACATTATATAAACAGATATTATTCTTTATCAAGAAATGAATGACATGTTAGTTTAATTAATTAAATAACATCCTTTTGTTTCTATATATAATATTATGAATAATTGACTTTTATAAAGGAAGTCAAATTGCAAATTTCTTACTGATTTAAATTATAAAACATTTTCTTAAAAACAGATAATCAAAAGATTAAATTTTTTTAGCTTTTAAACGAAATAAATCTGCACTGAATATTCTACATAACAAAAATACTGTATCGTTAAAACTGATGAAGCGATCACCTCATTTATATCTAATAAAGTAATAATATCTTTTCCTAGAACTTAACACTTTAAAGTATTCTATAAAAGATTTAAATAATAAAGAAAATGAAGTAACAGGAAGTTCCAATATTTTATCCATAAGGTACTTGTCTCTCAAGGACATCTTAATCATCGCATCGGTCAGTGTCGCCATCTAATGTTCAGCAATTAATATTATAATTCATTTATTTTAAAGCCTAGTTATTTTAAAATACTTTCTAATAATGTTAACAATTAACTTATTTGTTAACAAGTAAAGAATAAAAACTTTACAAATATATATACGTAATTATAATAATCCATTATTCTTTCGTCTATTCTGTCTTCAAGGACATATGACCTACATATACTGAATGTGAAAGACAGTATTATCTAATGCAATTATTATCTAAACTTTGTTATCTTATAAATCTCTAATAATGTTGATAATATTTTTTAAGTGGACAGTTCTGTTTGGACTTTCGTTTTAAACAATGAAAATTATATTTTCAAATGTTTTAAAACAGTTTTATACTTCTAAAAAACCAAAATGATATTTTCTAGCGCACTTAAAACGTTCAAATGTTAATTCATCTCATAGCGTAATACGATACAGTCCTATTAATTTCAAATATATTAAATTAATATACGCTGTGTAACATATAATACAAATGAATGGATAATTATTATTTTTTAAATGTTAAAACTTAATTCAAAGATTAATAATAATAATAAAATGTAAGAAGATATTCAAATTGATGTCAAATAATAACAACTAAAATTATACATGACGTCATTAGTGTGTCATACGAGAGTATTGCCCAACTGCTGCTATTATTTAAACAGAAAAAAAATAATATATTCTATTGAAATCACTTTTTTTATGAGAAATAATAGAATTATGTAAATTTAAAATTTAATTTTTAGCTGATTTTATATTGCGATGCCGAACTGTACAACATTCTCTATTCATAATGTCTCGAATTTTAATCGTCAGTATTGGATCTTAATTTTCCAGTTATGGTATAAATATGAGAAAAGTTGGTGTTATTTTTCAAATTACTGTATATATTTTTCGAAATTTTATATTCTTACGAAACAAGAATGGGGAAAAATTAGATTGAATGTGTTATTTTAACGTATACTGAATTTATTCTTCTACGTATTTATGTAATCGTGAAATTATAGGTTACATTATTTATTCTGGTTTTTTTAAATAAATTTTTATCTGCTAATCGTAATTTCATAATATCAATTTCAAGAAGGTTGAAAATGTTATCAAACATTCTGTTGAAATTATCCATCTTGAAATTGCTTTCGAAGCACATAATTCGCATTTAATATTTAAAAAATAAATATTTTATTTATTTTCTGATATAAAATCCGGATGATGATAATGTTCCGTTCTGGGATTAGAACTTCTTCATATACGAATGGAAGATCTAAGATGATATCAGATAATTATCATTTAAAAATTAAACAGATTTTTCTTAATTTTTAAGAGAAATAAATAAAAAATTAGGTCAATTATCATTCTGATTATCTCCGGAATTCTGTTCTAGATATGCTGTTGTAACAATTTTCCATATTTTTCAAAATAGCGTATTTTATATAGGAATATTTTTCATAATCATGTTTATAATCCTTAACCATATGATTTAAAGTGTGCCTTATATATTTCTATATAATTCGTAGGGCCTACTTTAGATCATTTTAACTACTACAACGCTAGTTCATAGTTTCGCTATTTTATTCAAATGAATATTTTTAAATATACAATAGTTTGAAAATTCCCAGATAAATTTTATATTATTATTATATGCATACTATTAAAATTTAAATTAGGAATTTATTTGTTAAAAAATAAATATATAAAATTAATATTTCTTGGATAAAAGAACAGAATTTTTATAAAATAATAAAATAAAAATTTATGAAGCTCATTAAGATTGGATAATTAGCCTACATGAAGAATTATGCTAAAAAGTAAATGATACAGCGAAAAGAAACAAAATAGTGAATAAAATGCTGTAATGCTCAAATTATAATTTTACAAAATTTACTTAATACAGTATTTAATTTAAAAATTTTTATTTATTTTAAATACATTTTTTTATTACTGTATTATTACTGTATTTTTCTTTTTTTTTCTGTATTTTAACCATAACTTTTTATATATTCGTTAAATTTTAAACATCTGGACAAATTTAAAATATGTATGAAAAGTGGAATTCAACAATATATATTGTTATTAATATTTATTCAATTTTTTTTTATATTTAATAATAATATTGTTGCTTTATTACTGTTTGCAGCAAAATTTTATTAGGTTGTATAGAACTTTTAAAAAGCTTAAGTCAGAGCTTGATAATCACAACTTTTTATTTATTCTTGTATTTTGCTCATGTAGTAGAATCTCGATATATATTAATCAATGCAAAATTTAAAAAAAAAAATCTGATTATTTGTTTCCTTGAAAAATCTATATTTTTAATTTATATCTAAAACGGATAGATAATTAAAAGAAAAATAGTAAAAATAATTTTATTAATAAATATTCGAATAAGTAAGTTTCACAAATTGAGTGCTAATGCTAAAAATTTCACATGAAAATTTATTTATATAAATAGATATTTTAATTTTAATTTTTTTTAATTCAGTTAATTCCATTGAAGAATAATATTTTAACTCAAATAATTCATTAAAATAATAAAAGCTTGATAGATACAGTTGTTAATTAGAAATAATTAAGAGTATAAATTATTACATCAGTGGCTAATTGCAAGATCTTGTATGTATATTTTTATTATTTGATGTTTTTATTTTTATAAAAACATCAAATAAAATAAATATTTTTAATTTTTAGTCTAACTAAAGAATCATTAATCAAATTTAAAAGTTAAAAACATCAAATAAAATAAATATTTTTAATTTTTAGTCTAACTAAAGAATCATTAATCCTATGTAATTATAAGCAATAAAAATTGCTTAGGAGTTTTTAAGAAACCAACATGGAGTTTAAATTTATTACATAGATAAATAATTTACAATAAATCGCAATAATGATTTTAAATTCAATATTCTGTAAAACTTCGTTTATTTTTAGATTTTTCATTAATGTGACATTTTAAGTAATTATTATTTATGTATGAAGTGCTTATATCTACTTCAATCACAAACTTTCTTTGGAATAATTCCAACAGAGATAATTTATTTATAATATACTGTACTCTTATTCAATGTTTTATAAAATTATAGGCGTTTGTGATAAATAGAAAACTTTTTATATTATAATTATCGTTTTTATTGGAAAATCAAGTACAGTATCAAAATTTTATATGTAAATAATACTTAAATAAAATTTATATTTTTATACAAAAAGCTTCTAGATGCTATTAATTTTTTTTTTCTGTGGAAAACCTTTTATCAGCATGTTCTTCTACTGTTGATTCATTTTGGTAGAAAATCAAGTACAGTATCAAAATTTTATATGTAAATAATACTTAAGCAAAATTTATATTTGTATACAAAAAGCTTCTAGATGCTATTAATTTTTTTTTCTGTGGAAAACCTTTTATCAGCATGTTCTTCTACTGTTGATTCATTTTGGTTGTTATTAAACATGTAGCTCGTATTAAAACAAAAACAATGACCTTCAGCGATTTCTAGTAATGGCTTAGACCCTTTTTTAAATTAAAGAAACTCAGTCAGTTTATATTAAATACATAAAAAAATTGACTTTAATACTTTAAGTAAGACAATTAATCAATATTTATGATATTTACAGTATATAGATACTGTACATAGAAAAATCTTTTTACAATTAAAAATTATAAACTTTCTTACATTTTCATCTCTAAACAAAATAATCAAAGTACATATATTTAATGATATATTATTCATTATTGTATTGATTGTTTTTATTTTAAAACAGATCAAATTTAATAACTATATTGTAAAAAATGCAGACTATAAAAGTCATTGAAGAATGTTTTTACAAGTTTTTATTATTCAAGCTTATGTGCAGCGATTCTCATTTTTTCATTTTTTTACATGTTAGAGAAACACAAGGAAAATTAATAAGATTAAAAAAAAATCTAAGAATCTAACAAAATAAAAAAGAAAGTTCGTCATAAATACTGTACATATAAAATACAGTATTGTTACTTAATAACATTCATTGTTTTCTTCATTATTACTCACTTTTTATTAATAATTAGTGGTAATAATTAATATATTGTAATTATTTTTAAATTTATAAAATGCCACTTGATATTAGGCATATAATTTATTTTTTTTTTTATATAAATAGAATTCCAAAAGCATGATATAATTATGTTAATTATGAATTATTGAATCCCAAACTATATATATAATAAGCTTATCCATATATTAAAAATTAATACGCCATATTCATTATAGTACTATATAAAATAAATAAGAGTTATAATAATATATATTAATAATAAAAAATAATGATTCTATTAATTAAATAAAAGAAAA